>JAJONI010000920.1:0-16686 GCA_022190145.1 Pezicula rhizophila
ATCTAAGCTGGGATCGGTAATGCTACTTTGTATTCCACTAAAACTTGAATATTACTAGCGGAGGTATTAATCATTTTCGCTATAATACAAGGCTCGTCCTTATTAAGAGCAATCTCTTATAAGATAGCTTCCTATAATTAAGTCAGCTTTATGTTTATCTAAATCTTAAAACTTTGATCTTGATACTAGACCTTAAATGCGCCACAGACAGCAGCAGAAATTACCTACGATCTTAGGCAGAGAATTGCACAGTGTACGCGTTGAACATCACCGTCACTGCAACAGATCGTTAAATCCGAGTACTTCCCTAATCGTAGGCTCTGATAGGTAAGAAATTAGGACATAGATAATTGGGAGCCTTTACCTGCCTCTTGTAGGGAGTGTGCTAGCTATTCTAGTTAATGGTGATTAAATGAAGACATTGTGTCATATTTATAAAGGTATAAATAAGGTGGGTGTTATTGAGGTCGCTAGCAAGCTGATATGTCCAAGGACTACATACAGTATGTCCCTTAGCCTATGCGCATGCTGAGCCCCAGATCTCGTGGCCTGTCCAGCGTGACTTTATTTACGCACTTTCAGCCCTACATAATTAGAACAGCGCATCATAAAGACGCCGAAGACCCTTAAGCGAGTAAGTGCAGGGCCTCCTTTCGTACAGTAAGTTCCCTGCTATCACAGTCCTATCCTGTAGGATCAACACATTCCACCTAGCCTATCCCTCTAGGGACATACTCAGCCACACGCTTAAGCAAAGATCAGCAGCCGTGATTCCTGCTAGCAGGCGGCTAAGGATAATAGCAACTTAGGCAATATAAAGGACAGGCTCCGCTCTGATGTGTCTATATAATAACTAACTGTTGTATAGGTAGTCCGCTCTTTAGAATTATATCATCAATTACCACAAAGCGAAGCGCAAAGCGCAAAGCGCAGACTGAGCGTCACCACACACAAAGTCCTACGCGATTCTAACTAACACAGCGAACAAACGAATAAAAACAAAACCTTCTTATTTCTCTCCGCATCTACAAAAAGCTAGTAAGCGGAAAGCTTTATCTATCTTCTTCACTTTCCCCTTCTCTTTTCTACAACTTCGTCTATTGTGGAGGCATGCGAGCCAGCTGTGTGTCTGGAACCGAGTCGCGGCCATGAAGAAAGACAGACACGGAGCGGATATGTTGACGATGTCTACATGACTTGGTTAACTTTAGCCATGAACTGCTGTGGGCCGGGCCGCCGCTGAGAGACCCGTCACCAACTCGTTGTAAGTCCTCGTGTTAGGCGGCGGGAGAAGATGCGTATATTAACAATCCCCTAGGTATCTACTCCCCGCTTTCCCAGCCGCAGAGCATCTCAGAACCCATCCAGCACCAGCTTGCGACTCCTAACTAAATACGTGCGACGAGCTACCAGCGGCAGCATGCACGTTGATAGCGGTAACAGCACCAGCAACAGCAACAGCTATGGCCAGGCAAGACAGACACAGCGGCTGGTAGGCATAACAAGCAGCGACCTAATTAATATATATACACACTTTGGGCGGTCCTAGGTCTTAGGGAAGGGTTAGTTAAAGGACTCGTTGCTATACGGATGATTGATTCATATGGGTATGGGTATCCTCTCTGAGCTGCTCTTAACACCTAGCCAGGCTTTGCGAGTATTAATATGCTAATAAGTCGACGGATGCGCTTACTCCAGACCAACGAAGAGCATTCCTTCCTCTCTCTGCATAACAAATATGCGGAGCGGAGGGAGGACCTTGCGCGGGGGGGGGGGGAAGTTTGGATATAGTAATTATGCACATTAAGTTAGAGAATGGGTAAAATAAGAATTAAATATGGGTTAGGGTATTATATATCCTCCTTCAGATCGCTTCCTGACTGCTCGCCTCCGTCAATAGTCCTTCCTCGCCATAGGACTTGTCGGCCTTCTCTGTCTTCCTCCGCATCCTCCGTTCCTCCTCTATAACCTTCTCCTCGTCCGACATTGTGAGCTGCTCGTCCGGCGTTCTCTGACGATACTTCCGCTTTATTCGTGCAGGCTTCACACCTTGTAGTAGTGTTGACTTGTCATTCCACTTCTCTGCTTCAGCCAGCAATGTGCAGAGGGTTTCGGGACCGACTATGACAGAGCAATTAGGAAGCCCATTAGACAGTGCTTGGACAGCGAAGTTATTAAGAGGGAGCTCGAGGCCAGGTGATGAAGGGATAGGATTGCCTTCGGCGTCTCTGAAAAGCTACTTCATGTCAGTGACGTCACCAATTGTCGAGGTGCATGTTTACCTCCTAGTCAAGCTCCTAGATGACTTCGCCCTTAGGCTGCCTATCGTCGCCTAGCGACGTCTTTAACCGCCAGATTAAAACACTAGCTTCCTTTGACTTCTTGTATTCTAAATCAATTCCAACTATTACTCTAATCCCACTATCAGATGCAAGTAGGTAGTTTTCTGCTAGGTCAACTAAGCTCTTCCGCTTCTGCGAATACGAGACTTTAATTACGACGCCAGGCTATGCGGCATCCTCATAATAGAACCTTATATTAGGCACATGTTTGAACTTTTTACCGTCCTCTTCGAAGTGTAATGCGCCGCTCACTAAACTGATTTTGTCGATGAATGGCCGCGTCTCGACTTGATCCTTTGCTAGACTCTTAAATCGCTCCTTAATCTCTGTAACTAATTTAGACGCAAAGGTGTCGTGTAACGTTGTTGTTATTCGAATAATGAGTCTGCTGCTAATAGGATCGTAATCATATCTACGAACTACTATTAGCATCCTATAACGACCGATTAATTATGTCCATCACTTACCGGACCCTATTATTAACGTATCCCTAGAGCTCCGCGTCGTCTTTTAGTCGACGTTGCAGGTCCTCGTACTCCCTACTATAGAGCTTGTACACTGTCTACAGTGCTGAAGGTGGATAGCCGTTCTTCCAGCCCTTAAAGACGCGAAGGATCGCTGTGACACGCCCTAAGGATTTGGTGTTGGCAGTAAGGGGTGGTGTCGGAGGGCCGTTAACGATGCTTCCTAGAGGTGTAGTTTGCTTGAGTGGTTCTAGTAGCGCCATAGGTGTTGTGGTGAGGACGTCTGGGTGGGGTTAACAGATGTGTTTTGATGATTGAGGGGAGCAGAGGGACCGAACAACTAGCGTTGTTGTGCTAGGAAAACGTAATTCCGGCTAGCATGACTGAGGCGCAGTTCGACATAGGACGTTAAGATAGCATGTAATTAATCCATCTGGAACTAGTTTTCACCTCTATTAGGGTAACGAAGCTAATTCTAAAAAATCCGAGAAAATTTGGTTAATTTATAGAGCTTTCTCTAAATTTTTGTTTACTTAGAATTTTAATTTTTTGGTTGTGACGTAGCCGGCTGATATGTCACCCTGGTGATGATCTTAAAGTAAGATACTAATTACTAAGCTGGATGTGGCGCACTAGCTATCACCTACTGTTGGCCTTTATGCCTAAGGTTTAGAACTTTTACTCTATCCTATAAATTACGGCGTAAATATTCAGGGAGTTGTTTTGCACTAACTAAAATCATCACTTGCTTTAATCTAAGGTACAGATCCCTGTAGCGATTATGTATAAAATTGCGCGCCACATTGGGCTAAGAATAATTATGGAGGATCCTGACGAACCTTTGGGTCGCAAGGCCTCATTTCGCAAATTTGACAAGCTACAAGAATAGGTGTAGGGTGTTAAAGACTAGGAGAGGAGACTGATGGAGTTCCTAGTGACATAGCTATGTGTATAACTAGTAGTTAATAAATGGGGTGGTTCTTTACAGAAATTGTTGCTAGATACAGGGGAACTTAGTATACGAAGTATGTTTGAATAAGACGCTTGATCTCTAAATAAATCTTTTAGATATTTTAGCTAAGTTTTAATCCTAAGTAATAGCGTAAAGTAAGTAATCTTAGACATTGTTGGCTGCGGGTTCATTGTGCGTGTTAGCAGCCGCTGCAATACCATAAGATGCGAGGGAGTAGATGGCAATAAAGAGGGTTGTGAACTTTATATTTAGAGAAATGGATTATGCGGATAGCTAGTAGCTAGAAGGTTCACTAAGAGGTGTCTAGTAATACTAAAATATATCAAGGCGCTGGAGGGTTAATTTGTTTTGTCTTCCTACGAAAGTAGCTTAGCTATATAGGCAGCTATGTTTACATCTACTCCTTTTATAGTGAAAGAAAGACTAGGGTCATCTACAGCAAGATTGGCCGGCAGACCGCCGCTTAGGGTAGGATTAATCATTTTAGTTATTTGCGAGAAAAGAAGCCTGCTAAATATCTGTAGTAATAAGCGGGCCTTCTCTATAGCCAATGTTACACTCGCCGCCTAAAAGTTGTAGCCGTTAAATATCGTTTGCCGCGGTATCGACTAGGGGATTGTCATAGGAGGAGTTAAGTTTAATTGTAATTTGCTAATGCGCGAGCATTAAATCCTCTATCTGCTAGGCTTAAGAGACGTTTACATATACCACGTATGCACCACAATTCCGTTAGATATTTAGGAGATCTAGAAGTAGAACTCTGCTGTCCTAGAAGCTGTGCAGAAAACAGCGGTTCAGGTCTTCTTGGAACATGTCAAGGATAAACCTAAGGCACTTGCAATCCATGCATGGGACGGGGACCTAAAATATTGCGAGCTGGACAAACTATCCACGGTGCTTTCATTACGCTTAGTTGAAGCGGGTGTTCGACCAGGGAGGCATTGTTCCTTTGTGCTTCGAAAATTCGAGGCAGACGCCAGTTGTGATCTTGGCTGTAATCAAGGCCGGAGCAGCCTTCATCTTGCTATTTGATGAAGACTTACCTCAAGATAGACTCCGCAGGTAATTGGCCCAGTTGATTTCTTAAGACATTCCTTCCCTTAGTCCTTACAAGTTACGTCGGGTTCGCAGAAACATCGGGCAAGTCTCATGGCACCTATTCCATTTTTATTATCGTAGACTCACGTGTCCAAGAAATGTCAAGATTACCAGCCACTGCAGTCACCAATGCACCCAACCCTCAGACCTCATCTATCTTGTATTTACCTCTTGGGACGACGGGGAGTCCAAAAGCAGCTAGCCATGATACGGCATTCCAATGATGTCTACAGCTTTTGTGGCTCTCTCGGGACCACCACCCAGTACGTACCGTCGTCAGTCGAAACTCACGAATCTTAGCTTCTGGAATCATACCCTTATGATGATGTGTCGGCTTGGAAAATATTTTTTCTCAGCCTGCTTAACAGGGCTGGCCTGGCTTGTCTCTGTTTGCATCCCGTCATCATGGGAATGTAAGAAGGACGTGGCCAATAATGTCGTGCACAACTAGGTACCAAATTACCCGCGCTCAGATAACACTCCCTCGGTCTCGCGGATGCTCTCGCTCTCGCTCTCACCCTCGGAGACGCCGCCCAGTCTCCAGGTGCTGGATCTGTGTGGGGGAGCCGTGCAGTGAAGACGTGCCCGCAAAGTGGCGTGAGAGAGAGAGAGTGTGTGTGTGTGTGTGTGTGCGACAGGAACACCTCACTTACCTACAGTTGACGGGCACCTACGGAAACATGGAAGCTACGGCTGCGGCCTTCATTCCAGCATTCCAGACCTGGCTTGGCTACGAGGAAATCATAGCCGTCTGTGGTCCGCGACCCGCAAGTCAATATCCGTGGCCAGCGCGTTGAGCTGGGCGAAGTGATAGGTTAACACAGTCGTCACTCTGAAGAATGGCGCAGAATTTGCTTGTTGTGTTTACCGTCGTTTACCGTAGTAGATGCCGCACTGCGCAAGTCATTGCCTCCTGCCATGGTCCTGGGCGTTCTACATATGCATTATCGACAAGATCCCCCTTTCACTAACAGGGAAGACCAACCAACGCTCTCGCTCAGTAAGTACTGCGAAAACAATCCATTTAAAAACCCTTCTCACTCTTACCCCTTCACCAATAAAATAAAGCACGCTAGGATTTGGCGGCAAGCTGCGGCTGTGGAATTGACTGCAGCAAGGTCTGATGTCAACTCAACATCAACGACCTGAGCCTCTTTCATATATCGGTAGGAAACTCATCAAGTTGCTGCCTCCCAACCTATCTTACGGGCGCGTATTGTTGATCCTAAGTTATTTGGGCTTGTCGAGATCGTGTCAAAGGATGGCGAGCTGTTATCAGCCTTGGAACCCCGCTCTATCGTTGTGCCATTCTAAGTGAGCTTGGATCGGCTTATTTCATCCTCACCATGCACCACCACGCAATATATGATGGCTGGACTCTACCACGCCTAGGAGCGGAGGTGTTCAGAGCGCATCGAGGCGAGCGAATACAGCCAACCATTGGATTCAATCTTTTCATTGAGCATATCAGATCGCTGCCTGTCAGACCTGCACACGATTTCTAGTCACGTCAGCTTGCTAAACCCACAAAAACCTCCGTTTTCCTAACTATCCTACAATCTGTTCGTGATGAGCTTAAGGCTGACTCGATTCTCCGGAGGACTTTTGCAATGGCCTTAATGCCTATAGCAGCATCTCAATGCCCTCTCTACTTAGAGCTGCCCGGGCATTGCTCGCGTCTAAACTTTCGGGGAATGACCATGTCACGTTTGGAGCAACCGTGATAGGGTGGAATGTTCCAACCAGCGAGATTGAGGATCTTCTGTGCCCTAGATACCATCTCCCTGGTTCCTGTGCGTGTGACGATTGACTAGAATGATACCGTCGAACGCTTTGTGGCCATGGTTCAGAACGATGCTCTAGAAGCCATGCCATCCCAGAGCATAGATAGGCCTTTAGAACATTCGAAAGATCAACTCAGATACTCGAGAAGGGAACCAATTCTAGACACTCTTGATTGTGCACACCCACCTGATCCTGCCCTCGAGTTAGCCTAAGTCTGGTGGGTATGTTCCTGTAGCTGCTATGGCTGTGCCAAGGGCTGGCGCAGCCTTTTTACCTCTTGATGTCGCTCAGCCGGTGGCCCGGCTCCAGGCTATCTATCGTTGGACAAGTCTGTCTAGACGTTGTTCTAGCTTTACGATCATTAAGCGAAACCGCTGGTAGATTTGGAGCGATAATTGTATACATTGAAGATTGCATAGAAGCTGAAATACTAGGTAATGCAGAGGGTAATTATAGTCAAGGAATATCTTAGCTAGATAACGTGGCTTAGGGTTGTATCCTTTTTACCTCCAGAAGCACCGGCGTACCTAAAGGCGTCATGTGGACACACCAAACCCTCTCAACTGCAATCAAGTACCAAACTGCTGCTTTAGGCTTTAACCCCACTACACGGGCTTTCGAATTCGCTTTATATAGCTTCGATATAAGTTGGAATATGATTTTTAAAATGTTAGCAGTTAGTGGTACTCTCTACATTCCGAGCGAGGACGAGAGGAATAACAATCTTACTAGTACAATTAACTGTTCTGCAGCAACACTAACTAAGCTCACAGCTTCATCTGCACATATACTCAGTCCCACCCAGCTTCCAACACTAGAAACGCTAATATTGTCTAGGGAACCCGTCGACCTGTGAGACTTTATGCATTGGAGGCCGATGGTGCGCTTAGTTGTCTGCTACAGTCCGTCAGAATGCACATCAGTCGCAATGATGAATCTAGGCCTCCAAATTAATTCTAGTAGGGATGGAATTGGAAGGGGGCTCGGGTGCGTTACTTGGATAGTTGATCCTAGGGATCACAAACGCCTCATGCTAATCGGAGTTGTTGGCGAGCTCCTCATTAAGGGGCCTATTATCAGTCAAGGTTATATTACCAGAACAAAGAAAAGACCCGTGCTTTGTATGTGTCAGGCCGACCTTGGCTGGAGGTTGGGCTTGAAGGCAGGCATTCTCGATTTAGTACAGCATATAAGACTAGAGACCTCGCACAGTATAACTGTTATAGAGATATTAATTTCGTTTCCCGCAAGGATACACAAGTGAAGCTGCGCGGTCAAAGAATTAGATGTTTATCTCTATATACCCCTTCAAGAGAGCATGCTGGCAGCAACGATGAAAGATCCTCATGCTGTTGTCAATATGAGGCTGTATCGCATCCCTGAGGTAATTGATTTACGAGGGCTACAAGCTCCATGGGCAGTCGTCGTAGCCCATACTCGCATTCTTTGAACACGTCTTGTTGACCTAAAGAAAGACCTATAGGATTTGCTAGGCAGTAATCAAAGAGGATGTTACATAGACTACTTATTTAGATATTCACAATTTTCTTAGGCGTGATCTGAATGGAAACATGAGTTTGGGATCACGACTCACACATTAGGCGCTGATTGAGGAACTAAATCAACACCAAGTTGTTTAGACCATCTATTATGCACTATATAATAGTTGGACACTGCCAATGACTAAGGATTAGATTAAGAAAACCTACTTTGGCCAGTCATTATTGCTGGACTCTATGGACATAAGGCCTCTAGTGAGATATCTCCTAACAGAAAGCAAGGAGTCTTCCGTCGTGTTCTAAACTCACGAGCTTAAAGATGCCGAAGACAGTACTGTCTTTCCAAACCCTCGCAATCACAGCTACAAGCCTAGGGCTGAAGGATTCTTAGAGAGAACAAATTTAGCAGGTCTAGTTTTGTTA
The DNA here is from genome assembly GCA_022190145.1 of Pezicula rhizophila. Taxonomy (NCBI): domain Eukaryota; kingdom Fungi; phylum Ascomycota; class Leotiomycetes; order Helotiales; family Dermateaceae; genus Pezicula; species Pezicula rhizophila. The sequence goes on from JAJONI010000920.1 coordinate 8,585, forward strand.
TATACTAGAATTAACCTCTCTACACTGCTCTATAGGAGCTGGTCCATTTTGACGTCTCACATCACAGCGAGCAAAAGCGTCCTTTTTAGTGCCATCCTTACTAGTCGTAACTCGCTAGTAAATGAAATTGAGAAAATCATAGGTCCTACTATCACTACGACTCCCATTCTCGTACATGTGGACACATCTCTACTAGTGCAGGATATCATAGCTAGGGTGCGGGAAAAAAAGATTCAAATAGTGCCCTATGAAAATCTCAGAGTACATATGATTTATCGCATCAATCCTCCTATACTGCTGCTTACAACTTTCAAACAGTCCTAGTTATACAACCACGAACTCAAAGGGATACTTCTAACCATCCATCTCAGATCATGGAAGAGTTAGATAAGACAAAAATAGATGGGTTCCCCAATCAGCATTCAGTATTGAACCAGTATGCTCTAATGATGGAGATTTTGCCCATCGGAGACAATCTTATTATACAAGCTAGCTTTGACTCTGAGGTCCTCCCTCCCTGTATCTCAAACGGAGCGTATTATCAACTACTAGGAGCATACAATTGAGCAGCTTTCCCAAGCAGCTGACCTACAACATCTAACGACAGTCGGACTGCTTGATCCACTTCCCCAGACAGACCTTAATGACATTTGGACATGGAACAAGAATGTGTCATCGACTGTTAGTGACTACTATGTCCACCAAATTATATCCGAAGTCATAGGCTCTAGCTATTGATGCTTGCGATGGTGGGTTAGGTCGGTTAACGTTCATTAAGTTAGAGATGCTGTCCTCTCGTCTTGCAAGACGTCTTACTTATTCTTCTTAGTGTGTGGCCCGGCAGCTTTATGCCATTCATTACTGTTCAAAAAAATCAATGTTAGCTAATGTTAGCTAATGTTTCAATGCTTGCTGTCTTGAAGGCAGGTAGTGCCTTTATTCCGCTCGATGCCGATCATCCTAAGGGTCGTCTGAGGGCTGTGATACATACAGCCCTTACTTAAAGGCAAAGGTTATCCTATGCTTGGCGCAAACCAGTAATTGAGCCGCACGGCTTACGCCTTGCCTTATAATTGTATATGCATCCCTTAGGTTAGGTGACCCTGACAATACCACGATCAGGTCAGTCAGTACTTTACAATAGACGCAGCCTACAACCCAATTCTCTCGCATATGTAGTGTTTACTTTAGGGAGCACAGGAACACTGAAGGCAGTACAAATCAGCCATGCTAACCTTATACCCGCAATACGATACTGTACTAAGCCGGTTCTCATAGCTTCGGAATGAACGCAGCGACGAGGCCACTTGATAGTTCCTCTTATGCGTTGACGCTTGTGTCTGCAATATGTTTTGCACACTTACTTAGGGTTGCTACCTCTGCGTTCCTAGTAAATCGTCACTGAAAGGGGACATTGATTAGAGCCTTCATGCTTAAACATAAGGTTAATTAGGCACAACTCATATCTTCTGTCTCCCGTACCGTGCGCTCAATCCTAGGCGGCTAAAAGACTTAAAGAGTCTCATCTTGACCGGTGAAGCTCTGACGGGACACAAGGCGACATCAAGATGTGGGCGCGCCTAACATTCGCCTTCTAAATGTGTAATGGGCCAACAGAATGTACCATCCTGAGTGCCATATCATCACAAATCACAAGCTCTTCACAAGTAGGAAATATTCGGCGGGGCCAGGGGGCAAACTCATGGCTATCAGAGCTTGGGGACCCTTCGCGTCTTGCATTGATCGGCGCAATCGGCGAGATCCTCATCGAGGGCCCCATCATCGGTGCCGGGTACATGGTACCAGATGAGTACCCTCTGGTTGTCGATACGCCGTGGCTCTTAGCTGGCACAAAGCACCAGACCGTCACCCCCAGAAGGTAAAGTACAGCTCTAATTGACCGGCAGCCTCGTGCAGTACACGCTCGAACGCATGCACGTACCTCAGGCAAACATTCCTTTAAATAATATCTCCCTTGCGAGAACTCGCCAGGAAACAAGTCACTGACTGCGTGCGGCGTGAGTATTATTCCAGACCAGTGATCAAGCGAGATTTGCCGATGACGGGACAGACCCTTATTTTCGCTGGCCGCATTGGCTCTGTAGTAAAACTGAGAGGCTGGCCAACAACAGGTGGGTAGACTTAGCAGAGGTTGAAAAACTATACCCGGCGCCTTACTAAGTTGAAGGGCACAGATGTACTTGAAAGCAGACTGTGTAAGCTAGTACCAAATTTAAGTACAGCGCTTGATAGTGTTCTTCTAGCATACCTTCCTTCAGCCAGAGGCATTTGTGCCGCTCGCAACAATGCTGAAGACGAGCTCTGGAAAGACAGATCGTCGCCGCCTCTAGGACAACGGGAAGAAACTTCTTTCGCAGCAGCTAATATAGATCCGGAGCGACATTACTAACGTTTCTTCGACTCCACCATCCACCCCCCGACTTCTGGCGGATCTTTGGGCCGAAGTTCTGGACGTCGATCGTACTTCTATTGGCTTGGAAGATAATTTTCTTTAGACTGGGCGACGATTTAATTGGAGTGATGAGGTTAACTACTGCAGTCTACGAGCGTGGCATGACGTTGAATGCTGGGGACGTATTTAAGAACCCGCAACTTGCACAACTTGCACAGCTGATGACACTATTAATGACTAGTTCAAGCAGGGTCATATCATACAGACCTTTTAATCTTGTGAACACGATTCTAGATGTGGAAATCTTCGTCAAAGATTGTATTGAGCGATTACTAGGTGTTCAACGAGACTAGATCGAAGATATACTTCCAGCTAACGGATTTTAAGTAGATGATATGAACAACAAAGAGGAACTACTAGGGATTTAATACGCCTATCTTGACATAAGTCTCGAAATGTCCTGGCTGAAGCTTGTTAATGCATGTCGAGTGGTAGTAGCGTCCTTCTAGTGTCTCCGAGCACGATTTGTCTAACATGATGGAAAATACTATCCGCGATGCACCTTTGCTCATAGAAGAACTAGTCTCAAACAATTATGTGACTCCCTTCTTAATTTCGTTTTGCGCTAACGATTGTGGTCGAGTCACTGTCAGTGACATCCTAACTCTCGTCCACACCGGAGAGGGCAAGCGGCAAGCTATCCTAAGAATGTTACACATGGGTTAGGGGTAACCGTAACGCTCAAATATTAAACATACAAGCCGTGAATGGCCCCGTCAGTTGTATCGCTGACCTCGGCCAGTTTTGTATAATGCAATGGGTGCAATGGTCTTGTGGAGGGTATAGCAGCTGGGCGGTAGAGCCAGCTCCTCAAGTCCTAGGCAGCTACAGGTTCCGCCAAGGTCAACTCCAGTGTTTCGAACGAAGGGTAGGATCGCTCTTGTCTTCTGCTGAGCCTGGTTCTCGAGTTAGTTCAAGGTTCTAGAATATGACCGCAGTCTCCCTGGGTCGAGCTACGTAAGATTACTTGCCGGCATTGACAATGTCTGTATGGAGTTTCCGAAATACTACGCCGCAGACGGCATCCTTGAAGGTTCATCCTACTGACAAGTTGTAAAAAGACAGAGCTTTTGTGTGTCCAGATTAATCGTCACCAGCGCCAGAAGTTCAGCGGGTAGCTTTGCGATTCCGCATCTGCGTAACGCTCGGTTCTGTACTCGTGGAGAGTGACGTAGCATTCTTGCGAAAACGGATCTCGGGAGGAGTAGACTCGTTTGTGCTGCGTTCGCGCGCAAGATGCTGTCTTGTAGGAGGAGTGAGGGGAGATATGAAGGGTGAGCTGCTCTCGGCGAATGTGGGCAGAAGGTGTTGTAGAAGGAAGAAAAATCCAGGGACGACGCGTAGGTGAGGTTGAGGTGAGTTTAAAGTGGGAGAGTGTTTCTTGGAATTCTAGATCTTAGAATTCGTTAACATGTTTTATTTAAAAAAATATTAACATAGCATGTGGAAACTAATTTACCATGCTTGCCCTGAGTAGTATGAATGACCTATCTTAAAGATAATTGATTTATCTACTCTCTAGCTTTTGCAGTACAGAAACCTGCGAGTTAATTCGTGCAAGGTACATATGAAGAACCTCCAGCAGCCTCCGATCCTCAAGCAACTCGACTTTGCGCATAAAATGCTTATTTTGAACAATTCCAATCCCAGAGAGAGAGTCCGAAGCTTTGAGAAAAGCTTTAGCAACCTCTGGGTCCAATGAGCGAAGAGACGTCTGCAGATTTTCTACAGCAGTCTGAGCGGCTTTGGCAGCCACCAATTTCTCGACCTGACTTTCCAACTCTTTTATCCTCTGGCTTTCGAGATCGTAGAGAAATTGCAGTAGGGCAAAGTAAGCCGAGCGTGTTTTTTGAAGCTGCGTCTCAAGAATGGTAGATCCTGACTGAAGACTTGGCTGTAGTTGTTGAATTGTTCGATTGAGACGAATGGGCTCCGAAGTATCGCTCATCAGGATAGAAAGCAAATCTCTCCAAGTCTTACAGTCTGGAGTTGAAAAATCACTTAAACCAGCCATGAAGAATATACCATAAACAACAACAAACAACCCACAGTCAAAGCTGTTGCTCTGCTGTGGACAATGCTATTAAAACATCAGCACGTGTCTCCACAGACATAGTCTATTTTGTCCAACTCACAAGTTCGGTCAGTGTCCATGACCCAGGAGTATACCTATATCGCCCTTCTCCAAACCAGGTGGTGTAAGTTTTCTGAAAGACCTGAAAGCATTGAAGACGTTTCGCAGAGTCGACAAAGCAAAGCTCACCACGCTCTCTATCAACAATAAGTAAAGTCCAATGACACTCTTTTCGGAAGTGGAGAGGACAGATCCAATATCTCTTATCGCCACCGTGACGTGAGGAGTCGAATGAGACAGTGTTTTCCCAGGTCTCACTTGATAGGAGCAAGGAATCAAGAATAAAAAAATCTCCAAACTGGAAAGCTTTCAGGGCATAGAAAACGACTTCATCATTCAGCATCGTCGCTGGTTCAAGAGTCTTGATTGCATGCTGGCTCAATCGATGAAGGTTGGGTTTTTTTGATGTTGGTAAAAGTAGCTCAGGTATGGAAACATCTGGCAGAAATTTACTCTGCGTACTGTGTCTCGTACCTTGCTCCATCTTGCCCTGCTCAATCTCACCTTGCTCCGTCGCACCAAGTTCGGTAAAACGAAATGGTTGCGAGATTGATGTCATAGAGTGACGTGAGGAGACGTGAGGAGATGAGATGATTGATTTTATCGGATCGTTATTGCTGTCACCACCTGGTAGAGGCATCTCAAAGTCTTGCTCATCATCATCATCAGTGTCATAGGCACCGAAACCATCCAATTGTGGCCAGTTAAAGCTGGGATCATCATTGTGCTCGTCCTCAGAAGCCGTCGTCTTTCCTGACTTGGTGGAAAAGGGTGATTCCAGATTACTTTCTTCCCACTCAGAAGCCTTGTCTCCTGATATCGAAAACGGACGAAGTGCTGGAGGGGCGCGTCGACCTATTTCTGGCGAAGCCCCTCGTATGACATGATTGGAATCTCCTTCCATTGTAGAAAAGCTGCGTCTTCGTCCAGTTCTCAGGGTACGGTTCTTCCTTGTCGTTATTCTGCTTGATATATCATCACAAGCAACTTGGTGCTTCTGCAAGGATACTGTGACTGATTCCCCATCTACATCACCACTTTCCGTAGTATCAGGATTGCCGACTGAAGTGCTCGATAATAGAGGGCTTGGGAGAGTTCGTGATGCGTCTTCTCTGCCTGAAAAGATGTCTGGCTGGCGCATATTCCGTCCTTGCAGAAGGTGTTGTGGTGGGTCATGTTTTGAAAGCATCGGCTTTTGTGGTAATTGGAATGGGGAAAAATTGTCCTCCGGCAGTGACTTTGGGGCTGGGGAAACCTGTTGCTGTTCTTGCTGCCCTTGATGTTCTGCCTCCTGCCCTTGATGTTCTCCCTCCTGTTCTGGATTTTCTCCCTCCTGCTGATGTTCTTTCTCCTGTTCTTGATGTTCATCCTGTTGTTCTTCCCGCGGCTCACGGTGCTCTCCAGACCGACCTGGCTCAGCATTGACGCCATCTGCGTTCTGACACTTATCTCTGCCTGCCTCTGGAGTGAGTTCTGCAAGCAAGGTCGCCAGATCCGAAGGGATAAACCTCGTCCGGTCCCTCTTGGCCCCCTTTCTCGTGGCCTGTTTCGTGGCTGCTAAACGGCGATGGAGGATCTCCAAGAGACGGTTCCGCGTGTCTACAATACTCAAAGTCGTACTGATCCGGGCCAGGTGCTGTGCTGATCGTCGCGACGATATTGTTGCCAGGCCAAAGTTCTCCTCGAGCACCGAAGCCGTTGTCTGCCATTGTGTAGTAGCCCTACAAACGGCATACCGCGTCTTTGCATCGAGGCCAGCCAAGCCGTCGATGACTCGAGCAATGTCGCGGCGCACCTTCGCGAACTTGGCGTAAAGACGGGGGGGCAGTTGGGTCACTAGCCAGCCATCGAGCTTCACACTGGCATCGTCGTTCTGTTCGGCATACAGATCCTGGAGGCTCTGCCAATGTAATAGTAAGTCCTGAGTGGCTTGACCACGGCCTTCGATGGCGCTGAACAGCTGGTCACAGATCTGCACTGCATTCATGATTCATTGCTTGCTTGGTGTTGTTGTTTTGGAAAAGAAGTCTGAGAAGCCAGAAGAAGTAGTGGCGACAAGGCGAGGCTGTAGCCTTGTGAATGACGCGAGTATTAGTTACTACACGTGACCAATGCAACATGTGCCCCAAACTCGGGGCACAACCGGCACACGCTCAGCCTCGGCAACTTCGGTGCGATGGGTGTTGTGCCCCTGTAACAGGGGCACAACCTGCAATGTTGACTAATACACATCATCAGGCCCTGACCCACCACCATCACTCGTCACCATCACGGTTTACAACAGCTCCTGCTCTCTTCTCTACCCAAATATTCATATATTTGTATTTATATCTAAATGCAAGCACGTGCATAGCAACTCTTCTTCCTCCATCTCAGGTAGCATCCATCCCAAGGTAATACTTTTGCGCGCCCCATTCAAGTGGCAATGCCGACCGTGTACTCCGTACAGGCGAAGGAAACGATTGATTCTACGTCATCGACGAGCTCTCTCAGCATTTCAAGTGCACAACGAGACAAAACCACTTTACGTCCATGGGATATTCTATTCCGTACTATATACGATGTATGGGCTTCTCACATATAATAACATCTGCACATTCTAGAATCCAAAGTGGTCGACAAAGTAGTATGCTCGCAACTGAGCAATTGGACTCGTCTTATCTTGCTTTGTCCACCTACTTTTCGCCTTGTGAAAAATACATATATTCCTACTTTGTCGGTACTCGACTTTGGAATCTATATTGCCACTATTATGGCTGTACGTGTGACAATTCGTGTTTAGCAGAGTGGAATGAAATACCAACAGCAACATCAACCCCGCGAGAATTCTATCTTCACGACGTGATTTTAAGACCTTCTAAGCGCTTCGCTGCCACAAATCAGCCATCAACCTCAATCTTCTCAATCTCAAATTCAAGAAAGAGACAGCAGACATAGGACCACTTCTTCATACATTACTACCATTTCCCTCACATGTCAAGTTTTAGGTCAAGTACAAGTGATGCGCAGGAAGAGAAAGAATCTACGACTCCGACTCGGTCTTTAATTATGGTACAGAGATCTACTACAGCATCTGAGTTAGCGAATACGAGACATTATACTGTACATACAGGACGATAATTCCCATCACTTTTTGCCATTCTGTAACAAGGTCAACTATACGGTACAAAGTATTAATTTATTTCTCATAAATCCATGCGACTCAAAAATTCAATTTCACCCCTATATTTTTATTTCCTTTCCTTTCCTTGCCTTTCTCTTCTTCTAGCAAATACCGCCCAGGAGGAGTAGTTAGCCATTAGAATCCGCGCAGAGGAAGAGTCCCCGTCTGTGGTTCTTATAAAACGCCTCGATAATCGATGCCTTTAAAATTCTACAGGTATTATAACTATATATAAACTCTTTTCTTGTAGCGTCTTAATATTCCTTAGAGTTGTAATAATTCTATATTAGGAAATGTGTGTGTAAAGCCCAAGATTATTACAATATGCTTCT
>JAJONI010000921.1:0-16686 GCA_022190145.1 Pezicula rhizophila
AAGAGGCTCAGAAAGTATAGTCCAACTAGAAAGCGTAGACCCCTGCTCTTAATATAATCAAGAGATCAAAGAGGGAGATTGCAGGAGATTTTGAGAGGGGAGGTAATGTTCAACATTGTCTACTAGTAAACTATATCCCTGTGATAGCTAATAGTGCAGCGCTACACAAAGAAATGTTGTGTATATGATCTGTCCTTGTGATTTCCAGAATCAAAGACAATGGATTTAGTACAGACGAGCAACACGAAAACGAATGACAACAGAACGTCGTGGGTTTGTTTTTACAAGATGAGGTTTGTTTGTTGGTTTTTAGTAGATGCGGTATGCTATGGATGTTACTATTTTGATTAAGATAAGATGCAGCACTTGCAGTTGGTACTGTGACTACTGGTTATGTCCCTGTCCGAAGCTAGGATCACTGTTGCACAGTGTTTGTGGAATATGAATAGTTCGTGTAAAGCTAGGTATAGATCATACAACTGTGTATTTTATTGATATACAACCTTCGATAACACACCAATAGGCCTCACATCCTCCCTAGTAAAAGGCTTATTACTAAACCAAATCTTCCCATGCTTCGCAACATCCGGACCATAAACATCCAACCACGCTTTAAAAGCACAAATCGCATCAAATTGTCCCTCGTCACCACCGATTAATTTCATTCCATCCTCGTTTCTTTCTATCCTAACTGTACCATCATCTAATTTGACAGTTTTTTTGTTCCAGTAGGGTAGGGAAAGGGGTTTTGCGTTTTGAGTTAGGATGTTGATCAGGTTGATGGCGGCGATATAGAGTCTTGCTCGGATTTCTATGACGGTTTCTTGGAGGTCTTTCCATAGGGAATTGCGGACACTTGTTGGCATTGTGAAGGCGGCGTCGGTCCATATGACGACAGATAGTAGGGTTATAATTGTACCAAGGAATAGAGAGAACCAATTCTCGCGTCGTCCTGAGAGTGCTGATTTGAAGAAGATGCGCCATAGTTGGCGTGAGGCAGCACGGTAGGCTTGTAGAGTGGTCGGTAGATCGGGGGTTGGGTACCATGCATCGGTTGCGATGAAGGCGTGGTAGAAATCAGTTGTGGCCGAGAGATAGAGGCACGCGGCTGCGATGAATGGGTCTTTGGTCTTTCTTGATGCCTGGTATGAGTCTACTATTTTGAAAAGATCAACAAAGTCTTTCCCAAGCATTCGAGTCCCGAGGACCCTCCACACCAATTGCTGTGAATCGCTTCCCAATGCGTATTCATGATCCGGAATTGTCATCTGGACACGACGCCAGTTTGGCTGTTTTTGAAACTGTGTTAAGGATCGAAAGGCACTTTCACATTTCTCTATTACATGATATGAGCTACTCGACCTACAACGCAGAGTGGGAAGAACTGCCTACCTGGCATCAAAGGCATTGCTAGGTCGAACAAGGTTCCTCTAAAGCAGCCGACCTCAGAAGGCCAGACTCGAAAGCCAGATGTAAGACAAGTGTCACAAACGACAGCATCGTTGCACTATATCTTTGGTAAGCGAGATTGCTGTACAAAATAACGAGTTGTAAGTACTTACAGGCTTTCGATACCGTCGGCATCTCCAGCATGCTCCTGTCAACCTCATGGCGTCTGCTTTCTCGCGAGCTTCAGAGCTCAAGGGACCACGGCGTTGAGTGCGAGGTCGCCTGCTGACGCCCTCACTTGCCTGGAGCTTTTTTGACTTGGGCATCTTCTGAGTCGACGTGCGCTTTGTACGGAGCTGCAGTGCTTTGGTGTCAATATTATTTCCGGGAACTCCGTGGGGGAAAAGGCCAAATAGGTGAGGCTCAGGGTTCAGGATGGGCTGTTCGAGATGTGAAGGCAACGGGTTTGGTATATTAGTCTGGTTTTGAGGCATTGAAAACGATGCATTGCTATTGGGGTCCAAGGAAACCATGTGATGCAAAGTACACAACTCGTGAAAGGGGATTGGTAGCTCTTCGGAGGCTGCCATTCCAAATGAAGATGCTGGCACATTAAGGAATGGTTGTTCGGCCAAAGTCATTGGTGTTGAGCCATCGTTTGGTGTATAGCCGTGATCAGCGAAATTCAACGGAGGTGGTTCAAGTTCAAGAGGATCTGAGGCATTCTCGGATGGAAGCCCGAAACGATTGTCGGCAACAATCCATGGCTGGAGGGCAGACAGGTCATAACAGTATGATTGGGAAGGGTTCAATAGAGGCTGCGACTGAGTATGGAGTGAGTCTTGTTGCTGGTCCCCGGTAATAATGTGGTCGTAGACTTGATGATGGAAAGGCTGCTGGTCAAAGTGGACATATTCGCTAGCAGGAGCGTTGGCTAGTTCTATGGCGGCTGTTGTGGCGGTCGGTTGGCCAAGTTCGAAAGTGACAGGTTCGTAATCGTTGTAGCTCAGTAGCTGGCCGCCCCCCAGGCCATCATCGTCGCCTGTCGGGACATATGTGTAAGTGTAAGGGAATCCTGAAAACTCATTAGGGGTTGAATCATCTGGCTCAGTCATATTTAAATAATTGTTCTTTCGATATTTCTTGACTCTTCATTATTATTTTAGGTAGAAGTCGAAGTATTTGCGGGGGGGACGGCGGGCATCGTCTTAATTTAGGGGGGGGATTATGGGAGGGTGCTAGGGAGGTTCGGGAGGCTGATATGATATGGGCGTCATCTTTATTTCAGTCCAATCAACACATAACCCCCTCGTCAGCCTTCTGGCTCATTTCCGACCCCTCTGCACCAATAATACTGTAATAATGTACACGGCCGAAGAGAAACCCTAATAATAAAATAAGTTCCCTACCCGCCGGGCGGCCCCCAACCTTCTTCCCCAAACGTTCACCAGATCGCAACTCTCATTATGAATTATTCATGATTGATGTAGAGCCATCATGATGATCTATTGGATGATAGCTCATGCATGCAACCCCCCCGCGATGACAATCCAGAGGTTGGTAGTAAGTCAGCGCTAAGGTAGGATTACGATGTGCTGTTGCAACACATAAGGCCATGAAGTTCCGTGGAACTTTCCGTTCATCGTTATTTTTTCTTTTCTCGCAGAATACCGTACTGGTGTTTTTTGACTTGAGACTGTGTGTCACGATAGCATCAACTAGCACTTCCTTAACCGCTTGAGCACCTTCCTTCGCCATGCACCGCCGTCCACCTCGTTCGGGTAGCACGACGTCAAGGAGCTCTCGTAGTTCCTCACGTTCGACACCACTATCATTACTTCCTCCAATGTCAACTGCACCTAAGAAATCGAAAAAGCAAACTCCTCAAGCCGCAGTTGATGAACTGTGGGAGCACTTCAATTCCAAGTTCCCAGGTCAAGGTTGCTACATCCTTAGCCGTTTGCTGCTTCTCTGCTAATGGGGGGGTTTTTTGGCAGTATGTAATATTCTACCAAAGAGTATACACGCGAAGCCGGCCAATGACTACGGCCCCAAAGGCGAGATTGAGGGTGCGTCAGAGGTTGCATTATACGAGCAGGCTGCAGAGCTCTGCAAGGCCAAGGTCGAGAAAATCGTAAAAGAATGCCGACGAGTCAACGAGAAATACCGAGACCGTCATTTCGATATCGAATTCGACCTGAAGTGGGGAAAGAATGACTGTCTGGACCCACTGGACAAATCGCAAGGCGACGAGAGAGATGAAGGATATGGTCCACAGTCCGTAAAGAGAGTAGGAGATATTTTTGACAAGCCGCAGTTTTATATCGATGATCCTACAGCAAACGATGTCAGACAAGGAAGAGATGGTGACTGTTGGTTCATGGCGGGTAAGCAATGCTCAGAGTACAACAGAATATCTATTCTTGGGATGATTGCTCTCTACTCCCATTTTCGTTTCTCTTGCACGTTCCCAGAGCAAGTAAACTAATTCCGAGTTCTTGACTTATAGCTCTATGCACCCTGGCCAACAAGAAAGGCCTCATCGAAAAGGTATGTGTTGCCAGAGATGAAGAGGTTGGTGTATATGGGTTTGTCTTTCACCGCGATGGAGAATGGAGATCCGAAGTCATCGACGATAAGCTCTACCTGACAAAGCCAGACTATGATGAGAGCATCATGGAGAGAATCATGTTTGAGGACCGGACGCGAATAAATTCAGAAGAGGATTACCGCAGGATTTACCAGAGCAACTCTGGGGCACTTTACTTTGCCCAGTGTGAGGACCCCAATGAAACGTGGCTGCCTTTGATGGAAAAGGCATATGCTAAGGCTCATGGAGTAAAGTGACCTATACAACATTGCTATTAGGTTAGCTAACTGAATCAAAGGACTATGCGTCAATTTCAGGCGGATTCACCGGAGAAGGGCTGGAGGACTTGACGGGTGGTGTCACAACTGAACTTCTTAGCACCGATATCCTCGATAAAGACCACTTCTGGAATACACAGCTTATGAAAGTTAATGACGAATATCTCTTCGGCTGTGCAACTGGAATTTTCAGAAATTGGGGCAGCTGGGGCTCGCGAAAAGGAATTCATGAAGGTCATGCTTACTCCATCATGAAAGCGGTGGAGGTTGACGATGAAGCCGGCAAATCCAAGAAGAGGCTTCTTTTGCTTAAAAATCCCTGGGGACGAGGCGAATGGAATGGTGCCTGGAGTGACGGGAGTAAGGAGTGGACATCATACTGGATGGAAAAACTCGGGCATAAATTTGGAGACGACGGAGCTTTCTGGATCTCCTATGATGACCTACTGCGAAAGTATCAGTCATTTGACCGCACTCGTCTATTTTCTTCTGAGTGGGATGTATCTCAACAGTGGACTTCTTTGAACATTGATGTTACTGCTGAATACCATGACACCAAGTTTGCTTTCACACTTGAGAAGGATGCCCCAGTTTGTATTGTTCTATCCCAGGTGAGCCACGCTCTTGCTTTATTACAATTACTTTTCTCATCAATTATAGCTCGATGATCGCTACTTTCGAGGCTTTCAAAGCCAGTACCGGTTTGAGCTCTCTTTCCGAGTCCACAGAGCTGGCGAGGAAGATTACATTGTAAGGAGCCATGATAATTACTGTATGAATCGCTCCGTCTCTACGGAGCTGGATCTGAAAGCCGGCGAATACCACGTCTTGATGAGGATAGGAGCAGAGCGAGACACTTCAATCAAAACGGCCGAAGAAGTGATCCGAGAAAATATCAAATATCGCCGAGATAAATTGGTGCGTATTGGACGTGCACATGATTTAGCAAAATCAAAAGGACAGTATAAGGAAACAGAGGAAGAGAAGAAGGGCAAAGAGGCCGCTGAAGCTAGGAAGAAGAACAAAGCAAAGCAAGAATTAAAAGAGAAATTGTTAAAGGAAAAGAAGAAAACGAAACATATTGCCATTAGGGAGACGAGAAAAAGAAGGTCTGTTAAGGCAAAGAGGGAAGCAAAAGCTGCTGAAAGGGCCGAGAAGAGAAAGGCCGCCGAACAGGAGAAGAAGGAGAAGGAGAAGGAGACGGAGAAGGAGGCTGTAGTTGATATCGAGCAGGAAGAAACCCCTGACGAAAAAGGAAACGAAGAGGGTGCACCACACACTGAAAACCAGGACTCTGTTGTAAAGAACGGCAAGACTGCGCCAGAGATTGCACCCGGACCATCTGTAGCTAGTACCGATAACCTCGACCAGGATTCAGCAGCTCCACCACCTCCCAACATCAGCGATGACGACGATCTTTCTGATACGGATTCTGATGTGTCAGACATTTCAGATGACGAGATAGACGAGGAACTTGCCAGAGCCGAAATTGAGAATAACGAAGTACCCTCTGCACCCCTGCCAGAAGCTGACGAAGAGGAAGATGAGCTTGAGAATGATCCGTGGAATGCTGTTGTGGTTGTCGGTCTTCGAGTCTATAGTAAGGGTAGCAATGTTGCGATCAAGGTTGTTAGGCCCAGACCTTGGAGTGAGAATGACGAGAATGAGAAGCAGCCGGATGTTGATGATAGTGCAGCCGATGCCGTAAAGGGGACGGACATGGCGCCTGTAGCTGCGGATGCTAGTGAGGAGGGTGCCAAAAATATTGCAGACTTGGAAGAGGAGGACGGGGCCAAATCTAACTCGAGTGATCAAAAGACAAAGGATAGTCAGGAAGACAAGTAGGAAGACAAGTAGGAATCGAAAGTGCCAAAATTCCATTGCCAACAATCATTTCTCGTTAATCAATCGCTCGCACTTTTTGCCTTTGAAGAGCCTATAGCTACCTCAAGTTGAAATTATTGAAAATCTCTACTCACTTCGTGAGGTTCCAACACCGTAAAGTGCAAGACAGTAAGTAGCATACTAAAAGACTATCCCCGTAATGAGAATGTGGTAAGAGTTAGTAGTTAAGCGAGCAAAACTGACAAGCCACGAATTTTTGAAACAAAGGTTTCTACTTCGAAGAAAGTTACTCTTTGTTTCATCCGAAGGAACATGCTTTCATTGGTACATGAGTACCAAATGCAAAGTAGACCCTTTGTTCATTGCTACAAAGGAATTACTGGCAAGAGAGGCACTCCTTTTTTAGGGAGTAATTATCATCGTACTTCTATCCACCCAGAAAATTTTCCTTTTAAACAATTGCTTTTGAGAGTGACCAAGCAGCTCTCCAACTTCTTGCATTTAGTGAGAACATTCTAAGAACTCCAGATAAAACAATTCGAAGATGAATGACACATTTGCTGATGCTCTCAGAAAATCTAGGCGCCTCCAGGAAAGATGGCTTCAAAGCGAACGCACCTGGGCTCAAACATTAGAAGGCCGCTGGGTAGGTAGAAAGGTGCTGGGCGCGGGCAGTTTTGGAATAGCCGGCCTCTGGGAATATGTAGGCAGCAATCCCAACCAGGTACGCATGGTGGTTGTCAAGCAAACAGCTCCCCAAGCCGGTGTCCCTCGCAATCTAGCAAACGAAGGCAAGCTCCTCGAGATGTACGCCAAGTCCGGCTCTAAGCATATCGTGAGGCAGTACGGTACTTACCATATGGATACCTGGAATCGGGGCGTTGTCATGCGACTTTTTTTGGAGTATTGTCCTGCGGGTGATTTGTATAATTTGGCTAATAGTACCTTGGAGGAGGGGGACCTTTGGGCTATTTTTAATTGTCTTGCTAAGGGTGTTTTGGTTATGCATTCTGGGGGGGAGGATGTCAGAGGGGGCTGGAGTAAGAATACTGAGTTGGTTCATTTTGAGTAAGTCCTCTATATATCCTCGTACTGGTCTTTGGGTAACCGAAATGCTAATGAGTTATCGATTAGTTTACATATGTCTAATGGTATGTCTAGCTCTGTATTCCTGGACTGGATCATGGTTGGCTAACGAAGTATGCTTAGTCTTACTCGGCTGTCGCGATAGAGGAGATCACCAGAGAATGCCAGCAGCCAAGGTATGTTAGAAAGCAACTCATATGATGACGTGAGCTAATTTTAGTTTAGATTGCCGACTTTGGAGAAGCATTAGAGGTGCCCAAAGATAAGAGACAACAGGAAGAACACTACAGGAGGGGAAATTTTGATGTCGCTGCGCCAGTAAGTCATTCTAAATTTCCTATCAACTCTACACTTCAAAGCAATGATATTTCAAGACTACTTGTAGTTCCTACAAAGAGACAGGCACTAAGCATAACCCCAACAGGAAAATGAATACCTCATACGCCGTGCATCTCGTCCTCCAATCAACAATTCCATCAAAGGCACCCATACAAACATCTGGCAAGTCGGCCTACTAATGTACCAACTTTTACTGGGTTCAAAGTGTGAAGACCAGTCCCCAGAAGCTAAACGAATTACTGCCACCCCGAAACTCGCTCGAGGATATACACACGGCCACCGCTTATACACAGACAGAGAACCGTCACGCTACTCACGAACACTCCGAGAACTCATCATGGAATGCATGATGCGTGAACCCAGCCTCCGACCCAGAAGCAGAGAATTAGTCACAAGAACCGAGGCAGGTTTCGCAGCTACAGCAAGAATAAGTGTTCAAAGAGGAGAGAGAATTGGCGATTTACGTCTCGATTCGGTGCCTTTTGATTATGAGCAAGGTCCCACTGCTTATCCTGCTTCGTGGGATAGGAGATCAGGTGATGGGAATGGTCCTATTCCTAGAAATGGGAGAATGAATGCTAATCATCCTTTGGCTGGTGGGATCTCTCCTACTCCTCCTCGTCGAGCTCGCAACCCTCCTCCTCCCCCTCGAGTTCGTACTCCTCCTCGTTCCCGAGTTCGACCTCGACATCCAGCTCCACCTCCAGCCCCTACAAACATCGGCCGTCCGACCGGTCGTCGAGCTGGTATCCGTAGCGATCTAGCTACTGGCCTTGAATTTATTAGCGATCTTCGAACTCGTGATCACCGTCATGATGACTATCGAGGTCGTCATCGTCGACGTGCGAGTGTTAAATTTGATATCCCCCCTCTTAATCTTAATGGTCCTCGAGCTCGAGGTCTAGGTCGTAACGGTGGTGTGAGTTCTCTAGCTGCTAATCTTGAACGTATTTTTATAGGTACAAGTCATGGTCGAGATGGTGGTCGTCGTGTTAGGGATCGTGCTCGTACTGAAGCTGCCGATCGAGCTCGTTTCGATCCGAGAACAGGTTGTTCTGTTGATCCGCGTGGTGGTCGTGATGTTCTTGATCCTGTTAGTGTATTACAGGGTGGTCATCATCCTCGAGAGCCACGTCGACGTCGTCGTCGTCGTCATCGTCATAGTCAGCGTAGCTTTGATCGTGGTGAGCGTACTCCGCGTCGGAATGATGGAAGGTTTGTTGCTTATGGGGCTGGTGGGAATATGAGGGTTGCTAATCAAATTCCGGGATATAGAGGGCGTGGTGGGGGGATGTCAAGTCAATGTACGGTGCAGTAGATCGGAGTGTGGTTGAGGTGGAAATTGGAGTGTTTTTTTGTATCTGTTATGGCTGTTTGTGTTGTGTTTTCGTTTTGAAAAGGTTTAGATTATGCGGGATTTGGGGATTATGAGGTGGAAGATTGGTTTTGAAATGCATGCCTGCTTCAAGTTTCTTGACACATTTATAGATGGTCACATTGGTGTTATGAAGTTGATAGTGAGTATTTAGCAGTGCACAATTTTCTAGAGCTGAGTTTAACATATTCGATATTCGATCAAGATTTGATCAAACAACAGGAATTTCTAATAGCAGGTATGCAGCAACAGCATCTAATTCTTCAGGTATAGATAGGTATGCGACTGGCGCTGAGACTAGCTCCCTTTAAAAGTGTACAAAAAATACAGAAACCTCAATTCCCACATCCTTCCAAAGTTCAACACCAAGAAAGACACCAATTCCAAACCCAATCCCTGACTTTGATCCAGCCAATCCCAAACCGATGACTTTTATAGTCTATTTAGCTCATCAAGAGCTTAGGAGGATGGGCAGAGAGCCTTCTATAGGGTGCATTAGTATTTGACTTGGTGATACTGAAGCTAGGTAGGCTGGTCGAGGTTCTACATACGCATTTCTCAAGGCAAAGTGTTTGCGCGAGAGCGAGGACGGTTGAGTTGCAAGTGACATCACACTGTGATAGAGAATTCTGGTTAGTTTACTTTCAAAGTAAGAATGTTCAGTTGGAAGGCTTACGGCGACGTCGCAAGCGGTCTTGCCAGCTGATTTGTCGACAACAGTTACGTTTGCTGGGAGAGCCATGGCGGCAGCAGCGAAGAAAGTAGTGAAGATAATGGCGAATTGCATGGTGATAGTTGGATTGGAGTTGGTTGTTGGAAGTAAAACTTGAGTTGATGGAAGGAGTGGAATAGTTGGTTTGAAGTGAAAGACTGTTGAGAATGTAGAAGTGAAGATGCTATTGATGATTAGAATACTTGGTGAGATTCCTTCTTGTCTTTATACACAATTTATTGTAGTAGAATCATGAACTCATTGTAGAATGGCAGGGATGAATAGATGCTGTCGCTAAAGGAGACCAGGCTTTTGGAAGATGAGTTTCAAGAGCACTCAATCACCCACCAGTAACTCCTACTCCTGTGCCAAGAACAAAGAGTTTCCCCCAATGGGAAGATTTGTAAGTGACAAGGCACACTTGTGCTCAATTGAGTGTTATTTGGCTGGCATAAATTAGTGGTGGGGTTAGTGTTGAAACTCGAAGGAGCAATACGGTAGGGCTATGAGTGTAACGCAGGGACCTTCCATTGTTATTCCGTACGGATGGGAGTGGGGAGTTAGCCTTCATCAGGATATCATGTCAGCACAGGTGACAGGAGATCATAATGCAAGTATTATTCTACCGGAATGGCAGGAGGTTACTATCTTCATAATCTGCCACCGCCTAGCACATTCTGCCATTTCCTAGCGCTCTCTATCACTGCCTAGCTTGCTCTACCATTACCTAGCACTCTCTGCCACTGCCTAGTTTACTCTGTCACTGCCAGTGTTTTTGGTCTCAACCGCACGACTTTCAAGATGGGGCTGAGATTCGGCCTGTCTTATGGCTTACGAGTACGGTGATTATACGAAGTAACCAATTAAATCGAGCCGATTCCAAACAACACACTCCACTGGATGGGCTCAGTCGAAAGAACATATTGAGCTACGGCCACAAAAAGAGTGAGATGCTTCAATGGGGTTGCCGAAGCGCATAGTAATTTTTGAGGTAAACAATAAGGTTGAGAAAATCAAACACCAGAATCCTTCACAAGTTCATCTGCAAGGTGAGACAATGAGCCTGATGTCCTGTTCGAATCCACCTTTTTACGTCACAAAAAAACGTGCTACAACGATCACAAATTCCAACCGCCCTGGAGATGACCAGTGACCTGAAATCACAACGTTTGATCCTCTAGGGCTCCTGAATATTCGACGAACTGCGCCAAATGATGTGTTGTCAGGATATAGCTCCTAAGGCTCGATCCGAAATCGCGCCGGTTTCGATCCCATCTCCGTGACCGCACTGTGGGAACTTGGGGATTGTGAGTGCGCTTATACCTCTTTTCATTATTGTCCAGCACTTTATAAACCTGAGCGTTTGTTTGTCATATATATTGGTTTACGGTGTAGGTAGAACGTTTCTTTTCCGCACGAGTAGTGTGAACTGATCTTGTTACAGTATCATCCTCGCTTAGCTTGCTAAATAAATGTCAATTGGGCCCTGTGAGTAAATAGAAATAGCAACCTTGCTATATGCAGTTCCTTTGCCGACTCGCCTTGGGCCGGTGACATTCCAATTGGCTGTCCTGTCAAGTCTGCCTCGTGTCATTTGCTTGTCTAAAAGCTTCGATCAAAGCTTCTCGACTGCTTGGACCGGGAACCCCAGTAACATAACGAGGGAGCTAGGTCCAACTTTCTCGGGACGAAGCCATAGCCCAAACCTTATTTCCCCATTGGGGTTGCTTAGGGCTCCGTTTTGCTCCCCTTAGGCCGAGTACCTTGGGAAGGCTAGATGGTACTGTACAGCAAGATCCTTTGAGTATTGAAGCAATTTCTAAAAAGTACGATGAATCTAATCGATTTACCTCAACTAAACAAAAAGGTTCGGCTTAATTTATTGAGTTAGCTAAAAGCTATGCGACTGCAAAAGAAGCCATGTAAAGCTTTCCACGATTTCAATAAGTTAAGATCTCAAAGCACGTGTACTTCCTCACACTTTAGCATTGACAAGTACAAAGTAAGGACCGTCCTATGGCTGTGCATAACTCGTCCCAAACAGCTGTGGTCAATCCTGTGTTCCTTTTTAGACCGTTGATACTATCAGGCTAACCAAATAATCGCATAAATTCAAAACTCCACCTATTCGCAGGGGCCAAGTAACCAATTCTTCACCCCGCTTTCCAACTCAGCCGCATTATTTCTCGCCAAATTTGTAGGACCCCAACATCTGGTTCTCAGTGTATCTTCGGCATGGAACTCTAGCTCGTCAATACCTACCGGAGAAGAGTTCCATCAGCAGGCATTATGATGGCCAAAAACCTTAAGTCGCCCTTGCCGTAGTGGTAAGAGGTCTTGTCAAAGCTTCAATCAATCTTTGACTTGAAGAATCCATGGGAGGAAGGATTCAGGAGTGAAAGCCCCGTGTTTGGAAGAAGTTGTTACTGGCTAGTGGATCTTAGAGCCGGGGCGTTCTTGGACATTAGATGCAAGATCGGATGATTCGTGAACAGCTTCACCCGAAAAACTTCAAGTCCTAAGATGAATTTCCTATAAGAATAACCTCATCATCCTCTCAAATATTTCTTCTGCATCATCTTCAAGCATTTCATCTTCCAACAACACTTCCAATCCTTCTATCTTCACTTCACCTTCATTTTTTATCAACAATCCTTCAATCTTTCTTGCCAGTCAAGTTCAATCAATCAACTTAAATCCTTCACCATGCAATTCTTCAGCACCATCACCATTGTCGCTCTCTTCTCTGCCGTTGCAGTTTCGGCTGCTCCTGCTCCCACTGCTTTCCCTGGTGTTGCTGGTGACCTCCACAAGCGTACTTGTGGTACTCTTACTGGCACTGCTCTTACTGTCTGCCAGGATGCATGCATTGCCGTTTGTGTAAGTTTATATCCACGACCATTCTATCTTCTGAGATAAAATCTAATTGGATGAATAGGATGCCGCCACTGTTGGTATTGCTAAGACTCTTTGCGAGAAGGCTTGCACTGCTCCCGTAAGTAATAAACCATCATCAACCCTCTTCAATTCGCTAATCATAACAAATAGCCTTTGTAAATTATCAACATCCTTATACCTTTGGTCATGATGTGCCTTGATAGGGAGGTGTCTGAACGACATAGGAGAGAAGAGGGAGAGGCACAGTCAATATGCAAAGCTCACTGGTTTTGAGCTTTGCAGACTGGTGTTGGGGATATTTTGGTGATAGGGGGGGGGATTTTTACTTTCTTGGAAGCTGTTGCTTGTATTATGTCTGTTTGGATTTGAATCACAACATTCTTCATAAATATCTTTCTTGCGCAATGTGACATTTTTCTAGATGCCTCTGAGTCGGTATCTCTCGCAAGTGACAGGTGATGTATTAGGTTGAGCTCGCTTAACTTGAGGATCAATAAGCTACTGCATCTAGCATCAAGCTCCTTCCTACGTAGATCCCGGCTTAGCCGTTCGTGAATGCAAACCTAGTCTAGCTGCTACCTGAACTTAATCTAAGTCATGGCAATCTAGGTCATGGCATTATTGGGAATTATTGACAAGGTTAAAAACATGGAAATGGGAATTCATTTCTAATCTCTACGGTACTTCGTTTTAGGACCACGCTTTCATCTCCCAAGTATGTCTCTAGGATAATGAGCCTCATAGCTTCGATTCTATGGGATTCAGTTTTTTTTTGTCTCTGGAGAACCAGCAAGTTTACGTACATTCAATAATTATTAACCTTTAGTAGCTACCTAGCCTCATATACAAGTAGAGATATTAAATAAGTGAATATGTATTTGAAGCTTCCTATTGCATATTTTGTGCCGCCGCTACTGGTATTCTGCAAGACCGCCTGGCGTGAATTAACAGATGAGTATGGAGATGAATACGAAAACAGTTAAGTAACTGGTTAGAGCCCCGGTCCTGCAATCCTAGTTTTCTAGATCCACCTCCATATCCAGATATTATCAGTATCAATTTTCAATGTACTAGACAGTAGGTTGGAGTTTCGCTAGAGAATATATGCAAACACAGGGAAATGACTTGTTATCAAAATCCACAATTTCCTGTTCTCTCCGCTGGCCAATTCTTTAAAAGTGTTTCCCACTAACAAGTTCAATTTACCATTTACGACGTTCGTATATGCTTGCAAGTCAGGTATGAGCTTTCTTCATCCTCCCCCTGTCTACAAGATAACGCAGTCGCGTATTCAAGAAAGACAGCGCAACTATCAAATTCATGCCATCCATACTTCGGTAGTGCCAAGTTTAATTTTAACAAAATAGAAATTAAGTTCAAAATGTTATAAGGCGAATTACAACAAGATCCACAGTGACAAATTAGGATTTTATTTCGGTGCTACTAGCTATATCGTTTGGAGAAAACGGTATCGTAACTCTGTAGAGACAGGTTGCTTGACCTATGTTGTCTAGCGCTAGGTATCAGGGTCATGGTTATATTAGTTATGGATGGTAGTTGAATGTGTGTAGTCTTGTATGATGTATCAGAGTTGATTGTTGCTGTACCAGGACGGGGAATATTTTAAAAACGGCCGCTGCGAGCGTTCTTGATTTCAAGTAATGCCTACCACCAGTAGACGGGCACAGCGAAGTTGAAGTTTCTTTATAGATTACATTCTTAGCTCTGTATGAGCAATTTCAATTGAGTAAACTAAGACGATTTACTCTGTCGGCCATTTCCAATGCAGAATTTGCGAGTCTTCAGCACTTCGGCTCACTAAGTACTATACTTTACTTACTACGCACTGCTTCAAAATCTTGCAGGAGAAAGCAGAAAAACTAAACCTGATAAACTAATGTTGTACTTATGCTTACTATTGCACAGGCTCAAAGCAGCGGCAAATACATAACCAACCCTCTCACACAATACTCCCCTCAGCAGCAAGCGCCTCCTTCCTGCCCGTACTCTTCGGATCAAGATACGGTCTCTCACCCAAGCTAACAGCTCGCTGCCCAGTACGCTCACCGAGTCCCAAATCAAAGTAATCAGGCGTAGCGGCGTGATAGACACTTCGATTGTCCCAAATCGCCAAATCATTTACGTTTTGCCAGCGATGACGAACTTGTAAATCATGGTTATCCACTACAAGTCTGAGAAACCAATCTAATAATCCTTTGCTTTCGCCATCTGTGAGTCCGTCGATGCGTTGTACGTGATGACCAAGCGCAAAGATCGATTTCCAGCCTGTGACAGGGTTGGTGCGGACTACGGGGTGGTGGGCTTCGAGGATATCACCGACATTCTCGGGCGCTCCGCGAGGTTTGGAGTAGAGTGCGAAACCATTTTTTGCTGCTGCTTCGTTGAAGCGTGGTTGTGCGTACGTTGCTGTCAGACCCTCGAGGAATTTTTGGACTGGCTCGGAGATGCGGTCGTAGACTTCGTAACCGGATGCCCAAAGTGTGTCTGGTCATTGTTAGGGAAGCTTAGAATAAAACATTAGTTAAGACTGGAACTTACCACCGCCGGTTTTGGGGAGTTGTGTCAAGCGGAGCAGGGCATAGTCACTGGGAATGGGCTCAAAAGTGATATCTGAATGCCACCCCTCTTTGCCGCTTTGCTTCTTATCCGATTGAAATCGGAGAGTGTCCTTATATATCGTCTTCGCTTGCTCAGAAGAGATGACACTAATCTCGTCGTCCTTTCCACCAAGCGTACGACCTGAGTTTGAGACGGGGTGGATGTGGAGTCCGGAGCTTTCTGGCTTTCCGGAGAGCTGGCCAAGGCGTTGAACGAGTTCTTTTTGAAGATCGTTTGTTATGTCATCTTGTTTACGGAAGAAAACGACTCCACGGCGTGAGACTTGAGCCAGGGATCAGTACCAGAGAAAGTCCAGCGCGAGATCATTCACACGTACTTGTAATTGCCAGTTCCTTGATAAGCTCGTCAGAGTTGGGAGCTTTGAGCCACTTGGCAAGATTGACTCCAACAAATTCGCGGCCGATAGTGGGTGTAACATCAAAATGTTCGAAGTGGTCAAGAGCTCCAGATAGCTTCAAAGGCGCTTCGTTTCTGGTCTTGTTGGATGGAAGTTGGACTGCAGGTGCTTCTGCACTTGGTTGTTTTTCATTGCCCCCGTCTTTGCCAATGGTAGCTAGTTTCTCCTGGACTTGGTCTGCAGAGTGAGTGACCGTCTCGGTGATTGAGGGTGCCATATTCAAGCTTTAAGTCCGCTATTTGAAGTTTTATTTTCTGAAGGTCGACAGTTTCTCGTTGTGTTCTTCTTAAGGACATGGAAGTTCGAGGGGAATATATCGTAGAGGATGCGAACAAGACGGCGCGAGAGTAGCCCATCCATTGTATAGGTTTCCGCAATCGATCATCGCAATCCAGACTTCAGATTTGCGAGGGCTGCATTAGACTGGCGTCAATGGCATCATAAGCATAACAATTGGCAACATGGAACATAAAAAGTGCGGATATAGCAACTTCTTATTGCCATTCCATCATTAGGACTAAGCATTGCTACGCTCTGTCAACTTGACTTGATTCGATGAAAAACACCACAAACGACACTAGCCCATGCGTAATTCTGCATGTGATAACTGAGGGTGGGAGATATGAGACCACTGTTCCCTCTGGAGTCACGAGAGTAGGAAGTCACCAGCAATTTGCTTACATTGATGCACATTTCTTGTGGATGGAAAATGGCGGAAGGATCCTAGCAAGTTACGTGCGCGCGGGGAATATGGCAACCTATCCCGTCATTGGGCTACTATTGACCAATTGAATGGGTATTATTCCTCAGCCTTGAAGCCACTGAATTACCGGGACATACGATATTGTGTACGAATTGTTTCTTTAGAAACTGGGCTTGAATTTTGTCAACGCGAGATGTTCGATGTGAAGTTGTAGTTAATTGAAAAGAAAATGTGGCACAAAAATGGTGCGAGATGACGTGGTAAAGTGGCTTCTGACTTAAAGTCGTTGTGTTATAATTTTTGAAATAGAAATGATTAAAAAGCAACCTTGGAGTTATTACAGTTATTATAGTAAGAATTGTTACGTCTATCATATATTCTATTTATATCATTAGTAATAACAAAACATAGAGTATATATTAGTATAGTAAAGA
>JAJONI010000922.1:0-16672 GCA_022190145.1 Pezicula rhizophila
GAAGATCTATTACTTATACCGACTCGCTTATTCTACCAAAATCCAAATCCGCCCACTAATTACACAACAAGTCTTGAGATACTCGCTTTTGAAGTAGCAAGAATTTTTCGTGGGAAGTCAAGTTCGGTTTTATGAAGGAATCGAATCTCCCAGTGTCAAGTGCAGCACGCGTTAGTACGAGGCATATACAAATATGCTACTCGCCACCGGATCGAATCTTTCCTTCCTGATTATTATCCTATTTTCATCCAAGTTTCCCTCATCTACTTGCCCTGGGTCTTATGTATGTACCATAGTTCCAGCCACGTTATAGGAGAGTTGCAGTAAACAGGCGCGCCAGAGCATCATTTCCCATACGAATTTTAGGGTAAGCAGCCCGATGTTGCTCCATGGGTCAAGCTACTCGGGCGTGCCGTTGAACTGGATAAAGTTAGCTTTACTTAGATTGGCGTTATTAATTGTAGTGGAGGTTGCTTTTCTTTCGGAGTTGAGTTACTGACTCACTTATCTAAACAAAACTTCGAATTTTAAACTACGTTACGAAACTAAGTTGAGTACTTCAATTCTTCAAAAAGGTGATATCATCTTCTCCTATCACTAGTCAGGCGATTGGTCCCTCTTATTATAACTATGGCCGTACAAATTCGAGCTTGTTGATATAAAGTGCTTCTGTTGCTTAAAACCCCCTCTCCCCACTCTAGTCTCCCTCCCAAAAGAAAAGAATATAGCATCATCGACTTCATTGAATCAACCGAGAAAAGTACAAGAAGGATGACCAAGGTCAGCTTCATCCTGAATAGCATTAAATGATCACGCTCAAACGCGCAATACAAAGTCAAAAATCCCAAAAGGCTTGTTATACTCTTTGTGAAATAGTTTGGAACAGCTCATTCTCTGTACGCTTGATTACTTTGAAGACTGCCATCATTTTAATAGACTGCTTTTATCCTGAGAATCCTAGCAGTATAGATGTTCTTTCGTACCATGAAACCATGATGCTTATCGAATCTCATGGTAACATGACCGTGTTGGCATGACTATGTCAATATTGTCTTACGTTGCAAGTGCTAACTCCTCTATGTCTAATCGACATGGCTTCAAGCTTATCACTGACATGCATTCCAGCTATCTCCCTCAAATGTATCATCTGCCACCATGACCTTCATACAGAAACTCAACCCTTCTTAGGTAGACCCGTACTCACACTTCCCAGCATAGCCCGCCGCCAAGCTTTATAACCACCCACCATATCCGTGGCATTCTCCAACCCTAGTTCCTGCAGACTCCTAGCAGCAAGGGAACTCGTATATCCCTCCGAGCAAAACACCACAACTTTCAAATCATAACGACTTGCCAGTGGCAATCGGCTATCACTTCGAGGGTCAAACCGCCATTCTAGAACATTGCGTTCAATGATAATTGAACCTTCAATGCTACCTTCTTCTCGTCTTTGTGCTACTGGACGGATATCCACGAGGACCGCTGGTGGAGATGTGGGTGTGGGAGGAGAGGTGAGGAGCTCATAGGTTTCGGTTGGAGAGAGGCGCTTGAGGTGAGAGCGAGCTTCTTCTAGTACTTCGTCGATGCTTTTTGAGCCAGGCGGCGGGGAATATGGGTCGTGGAGGACAGGTTCGGGATCCACTGAGGGGGAGGAGATTCGTTGACGTTTCGAAGGAGGGCTAGTCTGCTCAGTGTTTGCTTCTTCCTCTACCCTATCTTCATTTTGCACAGTTGGAGCATCAATTGTCTCCTGAATTGGAAGAGATATCGAGGCCTCAGGTTCAACCGTAATCGACGCTGGAGGTAGCGGCCCGTCTGCAACTATTGCACTGGTGGGAGAAATTGTACGTGATAGCTGAACCTCTTTCTTCAATGTCCCGTCAACTCCTCCAACTTCCTCGTCACCCTGCTTATCCAGAATTTCAGCCCGCGCAGCCATGATATTCTTGAAGAGAGCATCGCCAACACTCATCCCAGTGCCATCGCTGTCCGCGTCGTTTCCAGGACGAATGGATTCTGACGTTCCGTTCTCCATCTTCTCTCAATGGCCCCAGAATCAAGATATAATCATGGTTAGACCACACCGATAAAATCTCGGTACACAATCTTAAAATTGTCGAAGAGAACGAACAGTCTCGTTTTGAAGCGCCATCAAGTACCAGAAGTTGGAAAAGAGATGTCGTTGCCATAAAAGTCGCGCTACTATAGTATCGGATCTAATCTAATCTTATCTCCCCATCCCCACCAGCCCCAAGCAAAAAAAGTTCAATCCGATCTTATTCATCATTTCCCCTCCATCTCCAAACATCACCTCAAAGCCTCTACCACCGCCTCGCGCTCCAAAACAAACAAATATACCCACCAACCTACGACGGTATATCTTATACGCCAATCAAAAATGAAGATCCTAACTCTCAACTTCCTAACCTGCGCCGTAAAAGCCTGCAAAAGCACCACAGCATCCTTCCCCCTCCACCCCAAAGACGCCGAACTGGTACAAGACGAAATACCTTTAAATGCAGCACTTTTACAAAATATCTTGACACGTATTGACTGGGTAGCTCTCACTACAACAGCAACCGAGGTATTTCTCACCCTTCTCCTCCCAGATCCCAACCCAACAGTCTTCTACTCTTTAGCTAGTTCGATACTAACTCCCACGAAGCTAGGATTCCCTACCCTACCACCTCTGCCACCAACCCCCGAAGAATTATCCAACAACGAAAAGATGCTCCAAGAACTGCACACACTACTGATGGAAACCCAGATCTCCGAGGGAAAGCTAGTCTGTGGGAACTGTGGACATGAATATGCAGTGAAAGAAGGAATAGCGAATTTTTTGTTACCAAATCATCTTGTTTGAGGGTCGTTTACTTGACAGATAAGTTGTTAAGTTTAGCAGGCGAAGGAGGTTGTGAGAGGGTGTGGAGGAGGGTAACGGGGAATGACTTTAGGAGGGTTTACAACTGGAGAGAAAGATGCGTAAGAGGAGATATTCCGAACATGTAACTGCTCTAAGTAACTGACCACTCCAACCTGTTGGCTTTCTCACATGGTGGGAAGAGAGAGGATATGGTGTTGGGCGTTCTGGAGTTAATACCCACGAGGAATGAGGGAATAATGGACGAGGAGAGAAGGAAATTATATTCAAAGCGCTTGAGGTCCATGATGTGCTTTCTGGGAATCCGTTTGGCCTTGCTTGCTTTGACATGAAGTGGGAGGTTCTGGTAGTTAGCTGCACGAGATCGACAAACCGCGATTGGCATTGCAGGCGTTCTTCAAGATATGAAAACCAGATTACAATATCATGACACAATATTAGAGCCACGCAGCCCCAATTAAATCAGAAAGAGACACAGCACCACAAGCAAGAGACTAAACTTCGAGAACGGAACGATGCTCTATTTTCCTTCCGCCTCAAAGCTATCGTCGACCTCATCACAACCACGCTACACTAGCGCTCATCGAGGTCCATCCATCTCAGCCATAGTTACTCATACAAACAATTGGAGGCCCAGTCTTCTCTACCAGGAGCCTCCACCCGCAGACTACGGTAATTAAACACAAATGCTGCTCGCAAGCAAAATAACGCCCTGCTTCCTGCTTCCATTAACAGACTCGGTTGAAAAGAGTACATTTTTTGACGAATTCGCTGTCCCTGTGACCCCCCTAAATGCGTTGCGTTGATTAAAAAAGCCAAAGCCGCCCGCCCCAACCCCAAGTTTCCGAAATGCATCGATTGATTTTATACGCAAGAAAAGTGTCTTAGTGAGACAAAAGAAAAGGGCGTGTTGTATTAGTTGAGGAATCCTTTACAAGCTGCGGTACCACAGAGACATGGAATGCGGTCTGTAGAGCCTATTTCACGCTCAAATTTGTAGTCGTATGTAAGCTCCTCATCTATCTACTTGTTAGCAGTGAACCTAAGACTAAGGAGACGACTAAGGAGCGATGACACTTACTTTGTGCGATATCTCGCAAGGCATAGATGACTATTCTCTTACTCTTTTCGACTGTGATGATCTTCGCTGTGCAATTAGGCATGCAACTATGGTTGATGAACCTAGCAATGCCACCTTTCTTGGTAGCATCAATGACAGTATTCTCATCTATACGGAAAAGATAACTGCTCCCAATACCAGATTTGAGATATCGGTTCTCACGCAAGTCGGCTACTTGTTGTCGCACTTTCTCACCAACATACTCAATGATCATATCGTTCATTGGAATATTCTCCATGGCGTAAAGACCCCAGTTATGAATTGCAGAGCGAGCAAATTTGACGGGCTTCTTTCGTTTCTTCAATTGGTTGAACTTTAGAAGATCAGCATCGCCACCAAGGGTCTTTTTCTGGTCATTTAGGTCAGCGACAAAGCGACGATTGTTGACACGATTGGCTCGAGAATTTCCTTTGGCTAGAAGCTTCTCAGCAGTAAGTCTGGCGAGTTCCGCTGCTTCAGCTGCAGGATCCTTGCCATCCTTCTTAGCCTTAGCTTCCCGTTCTTCTCGCGCTTTCTGAACTTTGATGCGATGAGGGAGATATTTTGACTTTTCCGCGTTGTAAATTTTCTTGGTACCTTCGGTTCGAGCACAGCCAGACTCGTTGGGAACATAATAGCCTTCGATGGTGGTGTCAGTTGTGACGAGACCTCTATAGCCATTCCGATTGAGTGCTTTGATGTCCGACTGCTTCCAAGACCATGTTGATGCATTTCCAACCAGGCTGCATTTCGTCAAATCGAAACCAGAGAGCAATGAAGGCATGTCTTCTTCGTCCATGATCAAATTCCGAAGACCGTCCAAATCCAGTTTGGTCTGCCAGTTGTCTTCAACTGTTGGCTGAGGAGCGTCCCGTGACATTCCCCATGCAACTGACGTTTCCACAGGAGCATGTTCAACAATGTATTCGGAATCATCAGCAATCTCAGCCACATCAGGAGTTTTGTCCAAATGCACATCGTCAAAGATACCTGCTTGTTGGCGTTTGAGCGCTTCTCGTTCCTCAAAGATTTGCTTCTTGGACTTCTTGCGCTTGGCTGACTTGGCATTCTTCTTCTGGACCATCCTCGTAGCATCAGAGTCTCCAGCTTCACTCTCAGCCTTTGCAAGAGCATCAGCATCGTGCATGACAGTGTCTTCAGATTGCGAAACATCTGCCAATGGAAATTCCTGCTCGATTTTATCTGCAGCAATACCAAAGAGTTCCTCGTCTGTCTTTTTCTGGCGTTTCAAGGCAGCCTCGATTTGCAAGTTTTCCAACTTCCTCTTCTTGGTCGGTATTATTCGGGAATATGCCTCACTCGTAGAATCTTCGTCTCGAGTGTCGATGGATTCCTCCCGTGCTTTCCGGCCTGGCCTAGGCAATATATCACTTTCTGTGTCGGAGCCTTCATCATCTGTGCTCATACGACTGCGTGACCGTGATTCTGGCTCCTCAGTATCTTCCAACCTAGAACGAACTTCAGTATCGTCGTCAGAGTCCTCTTCTTCGCTGTTCATCAGACGATGAAATAACGGCCGCGCAATAGTCTTCTTTGTAACATGTCTTGCTCGAGCAAAAGGATCCTTGAAACCAACATTCTGCTTCTTCCCACCTTTGACCTTTCTGATACGGGGAAGATTACTGATGTTCAAGCGTCCAGCTCCTCTATTGTCGACGCTATCAAGACGTGAGTCGGGAGTCCCAACAGTAGGGCTCTCGTCTCCTTCCTCATCTTGGATGAAGTTCAGCTTCATATCAGTTGAATCTAAGATGTTCAATTTCCTCCGTTTTGCAACATGGTTGGATGGGTCTAGATGATTGTGAATCACACGTGCAGCAATCTTCTCCCGAATGTCCTTCACCAAATTACTCCTTAGATCGCGACGAGTTACTTCGATAGCTTCTCTTGCAGGATCAAAATTTCGTGTCCTTTCTTTCCTTTCCTCTTCTAGATCCGCCTCCTCCTCCTTTCGCATAAGCGCTTGCCATTCCCTTTCTTTTTGCTCAGAAGCCTTTCGCTCAGGACTTTTGCTGCGTCTTCGCACATCGCGTGCATCCCGTGCAGAGAGTGGAGCATGAGAGAAAGTAGAAGATTTTCTACGCTGATAACCGTCTGTTCCATATGGGTACGCCTTCATCAATAACTCGTATGTGAAGAAAGCTGTCCGATTAATTGCCTCGAAGCATCTTGTCAGCTCTTGTCGCCCCCGAGTCGAATTCTCGAATGTAATGTAATAGCCATAACGATCCGCACGAACATCTAGGAATGAAAATGTACGAATGCGCTTTTTCATGTGTTGGATCGTGGTCGGTAGCACAGGAACCGAATCCTTGCTCACAAAGATATATGGAGCGCTGAGCAGTTGTAAAGATATCGGTTGATCTTCGATCAACGTCAGCACTCTTGGTTTTGTGGGTATTATGGGGGCATTAGGGACGGCGGGGGCAATTGGCGCCCTAAACACTGGAGCGGCATTTCGAGGTCCTTTTGGTGCGGTGGGCGGATTCCATGGTATAGTTTCTTTTTTCGCAGGGGCTGGCTTAGAAACTGCGGCAGCAAGTGACTTCTTATGCTCTTCCAGGACCCTTTCCAGCATGCGTCTGCTTTTATTTCCTTCAGGGTCAAATTCGACCTTGACATTATTCGTGCCTAGTCTGTGACCATTTCCAACCTTGACTGCTCTTTTTGCAGCTGCAATCGCAGTAACAAATTGTGTTCCCTTCCCGATTCTTGTATCCCTGTATCGAAATGTGCCCCAGCCAAGACAACTACCGGTCTCCGGGTGGAGCTTATTGCTACTTTCAGCAACTTCTCCAAAGCCTGAAAAGTAAGCCGTGACATTGGCAAAATTGTAAAGCGGATCATATCCCGTAACAACAATTTGGGTTGGCGGCCCAGCGCCCAAAGATGTCTTTGGATCATACGCATATGGCCGAAGGTTGTAAGGCGCATGCCGCAGCCGTGACCTTGGCTTGTGGAAATCGACGTTGATATACGCCAATCTGCCTCCTTTTGAGAGTCGGGGGTCCGCTGGGGGGGCGTCATCTTCCTGCAAAGCAATTAGCCAAACATTCTCACAAGCAAGATGACGCCCCCCAGGTTATGTTTGTTATACGTACCACTCCAAACTTCTTGTAAACCGCTTTCGCCTTCTTCTTCTCATTCGAAGTCAATGTTCGGTCGAGTAGGGGATCGTATGTACAGATTATGCCCTTCACGGTTTTTGCAGGATCTCGAATGGGGACTCGCGAGTATGTAGGCCTTTGTTCCGCGGGGGTGGATTCCGCCGCAAGTATGGTGGATGAAATGTCGGAAGTAATCTCACTAGAGATAGTTGTTGGCGCATTTGGCTTTTGGTAATTTGGAGTTGTGATTCGCGCAGGAGATGAATCGATGTTGGTCAAGGGTGTCAAGTTGATATTTTGGGTGCCACCAGTCGATATGGTGGAGTTTTGTGTGGGGGCGCTGAATACAGAAGAGACTGTACTTGTATGTGAACTTGCTGAGCCAACTCCATTCAGTAAATCGCCCTGAACCGATTCGTTATCCTCTGCTATCTGAGGGGCAGCTTCCGTAACATGTGCAGTGCTGTCTCCTTGCTGTGGGTTTGATGTGGTGACCCCAGCGCAGGACTCTGAGGGGGTGTTTGTAATGCTGTCAGCAAATGGCATGGTGATGGGCGACTCTAGAGTCAAAGATTTGACCTTCTCCCTCTCTTTCGCTTTGTCCTTGGCTGCTCGAGGGGCAGAAGGGAAGAACTGCGCGAAGCTCGCCCCTGACGGTGGAGGCATGGCAGGACTGAAAACGATCTACCTCTCCTTCCTTCTGCCAACCAACATCCTTTGTATTGAGATCAGTGAGCAACGGCATGCATCAAGTTGGGAAGGCAAGATGCCAGATACGCGCAAAGTGG
Source organism: Pezicula rhizophila (assembly GCA_022190145.1). Lineage (NCBI taxonomy): Eukaryota > Fungi > Ascomycota > Leotiomycetes > Helotiales > Dermateaceae > Pezicula > Pezicula rhizophila. The sequence goes on from JAJONI010000922.1 coordinate 7,897, forward strand.
CTGGTATACAATCCACGCGACTCCTGCGGAAGGACTGATATGTGCGAGGGAAGGCTGATCGCGATGCGGGAGGATCGTGAAGATGGTTTCTGTTGTCGCACAAGAGAGAGGACTGATTGATACACAGAGGATTAGATTCTTTGAGCACGTTGTGAGATGGATGACGGTGAGTTGGTTTGCCAGAGACTCCGTTGAAGTCAAGTTCGCGAAAGACCTCTAGCGCGCTAAGCCAAAACAGTACTTTCGTTCTGGACTGTAAGGAATTCTACTTCAAAGCTATTCACTGTATTGTACGGGTGAATACCAAACTATGTATTTCTAACGATTTACGAGTCTACATTCTCAGCTTCTATTCTCTGTTTCTTTCCGCCTAAGTGCGTGTTCAGGTATAAAGAGGAATGGCATGCCAAAGGCCTTCGAATACGTCACAATGAAATTTTTAAAGCGAGACAACCATAAAACGCCAAAGTATCACGACCCTCAAGTGGAGATACGTGACTAACCAACAGTCATGACGATTGTTCTGAGGCCATGATAAACTTCACCTCTTGTACATAACCACCTTTTGAGACGTGTTTGAGCATGAGAGGCCAGATTAGAGGGTATTCATTCTAAGCACGTGCCAGATTAAATTGCAACTAGACCAGATCTTGCAGCAAGTTGAATCTACCTAAAGAAGAGTGAAGGTCATCGCTGATGATACTGCTTCGGATTGACATCTACAGAGTGCTGAGATGCAACAACACTACACATTGAATCCTACAACAATGATGTCCAATGTCCCCACAACATAGAGAACTTACACTACTAGTCTAGCAGCCTTGATTCCTAACTTCACACCGGACCGGACACCATGCAACATAAACCCATTTCCAAGTTATGGTCTATGCTCTCTGATACCATATGCTCACAAAGACTATACCGAATGCGCCAACCACACTATTAAGAAATGTTAGGGGTCCCAAGTCTAAAACAGAATATCCTCCACCTATACGGTATGTTGTACCAAGCTACGATCCTAAAGTCATAACAAACTCCTCCTCATCATCGTCATCTTGTCTTAGGCACTCAGGTAAAGCACCTCTCAAACCAGGCTCTAGGTCTTCGTCATCGTGATCAAAAGCACCTAGAAACTTGAGACGCTTCCATTCCTCACTTCCGACCTCAGACGAATTCCTCTGAGCGAACCGAGCTGGAGTGATAGTGACATCGGAAGCTTCTGACAAATTACTTGTAGTGCTTGTAGAACGAGGAAGAGTGCTTGTAGTGCTGGGCTTGTCAAACAACCCCGAAAGCTTGTCCTTATTGACAATGTTTGAAGCAGATCGACCTTTCGTATAGCCAATGGTGCTTTTGGACGCAGCTGTTGCAGCTGTATGACGCATAGTGGAAGTTGGAGCAGCAGGAACTGATTTCTTTTCTCTGGTAAGGAAAGATGTTGTAGGTTTGGGCTTCGTTGCTCTCGCCGAAGCCAAACTTGGCTTTGATGCGATGGGTGCGGATAATGCAGAAGCGGCCTTTCTGGAGGCAATAGTAGCAGGAGCTCTAGTGGGTTGGTAGGTGTTCTTCTTGACAGGGTCTCCAACCTTAGCCTTCTTCAGTCCCTCAGTATCCTTCTTGCGCAAATGTCGAAACGTCTCAGGCACGTCACCAACACTCCAGTCATCATCCTCCACTGCCTTAAGTAGGCGCTCGTCGCCTTCCTTCAATGCTTTAGCCAAGCTCTCCTCAAAGTCTCTATCCTTCTTCGAAATTCCATTCTCGTCCACATCATTAAAGTAATATTCGTAGCATCCACGCATTAGATTACCAGGCTTAAGCACGTCGTAATTGAGACAGCCGTCTGGGAAGTCCTCAGACTCATACGGCAGATCTTTTGGCTTAGGTGGCGCATATTCAACTTCTCTTTCTCCCAGGGGGCCAGGTTCGTCGCCATGTATATCCAACTTTACGGTTTGAGTAACCTTAGGCTTCGGCTTGCGTGCGCTTGTCTGGTTCGACTGGGTGGATTCGGCGTCCTTCTGAGGACCTGCAGGGGTTTGGAAGACTTTAGTTTTCGCATTCGTTGTCTTGATGCCCAATGGAGCTCGAGATCGAGGGCCTGCAGAGAGAGTTAGTCATGATGCCTGTCATAGTCTGGATAGGGCGATGCTGACCCAGAGGAGTAACAAAGGCATTCTTATCAACAAGACCCTTTCCCTTGGTTCCAAGAACTGACTTTCCTCCAAACCCAGCTGGCGCATTTTCATCATTGAGCGGGATTTTTAACGGTGTCTTGGGGTATCGATTTCCTGGGGTCTTTGGCTGTAAAGTTCTCACAGTCCCGTTCAAAGGCTTCGAGGCAGCCACTTGTTGATGGCCATGGACCAAATTCTCTTGATCGCGTGCGGCTAACATGATGGTAATGTTCTGTTTGCTGACAAAATTGCTTTAATCAATTTCGAAGTTCCATGGGTTTTTGTGGTATAGAGGGAGTCGTGTCGCGACTTAAGACTAAACTTAAACTTGAGCTGAGCTTCGTGCAATCCTTGGTGTTGTTGTCTTTGGTTGCGGAGCAACTAGGATTATTGGAAGTCTCGCCAAATGTGGAAAGGAGAAGATCCCTGTCGCTCACCACGTTCGCAGCCTCCACCCTCAGCATCAACCATAAACCTTTACGAAACTCCTAACATCTTTCAACGTTCTTTCCCTCTACAGCGCATCCCAACTCACAGTACATCTTTCTCTCTTCAAACCCACACACCTAAATACACAACAGACTCTTTGCAACATCAAAATGGATCGTATTAAGGAAGTACGTTTCGTCCACCTCATAACCCCGCCATTAGCTATCCGTGACAACGCCACCGCTTCACAGGACGCTCACCATCACCCAACTCCTTCCCCAGACTGCTAACTGAGAGCCTACAGAAGCTCAGCTCTCTCCGTATCGAGGCAGATGAGGCTACCGCCAAAGTCGAGGAGCTACAGGCGAAGGTGAAAGCTCTTGAGCAAGAGAACCTCCAAAAAGAGCAAGAAATTACCTCCCTTCAACACAAAAACGGTCTCCTTGAGGCCGAAGTCGAGAAGCTCGAGAACAGCATCAAGGATCACAAGGCAATTGCTGAGGAAGGCTCTACGCACAGCACACAGAACGAGACCCTGCAACGAAGACTACAACTATTGGAGGAGGAGGCCGAGGAGGCTGACAAGAACCTCCGCGAGACCAACGATAAGTAAGTAGCATTTCTGCAAATTATTTGTTCAATATTTCATCCCTTATGGATCATGCTGCCGATCAAAGTTCACTCAACTGACCGCTACAAAGGCTCCGTCAAACCGATGTCAAGGCCGGTCACTTCGAACGCAAAGTCCAAGCTCTCGAGAACGACCGCGATCAGTGGGAGCAAAAGTACGAGGAGATGGCCAAGAAGTTTGCGACTGCCCAGAAGGAGCTTGAGGATTTCCAACAAGAGATTACCAATATGTAAATTGGCACACATGGAGGGAGCATGGAGTCACGATTGATGGAGGAGAGATGAATTTCTAGATTTTGAGATGCATTGCTGGGGTCCCAAGCGGATAATTGCAGTTAGGCCTCGTATGCGTTGGCGGTGGTACGCTGTTTACCTACTTTTCACATGGACTCCTTGTTACTTGATATCACGGATCGACGGAATGTTTTATTTTGCTTCGGTAGGCTTTGACGTTGTATTGATCAGTCATTTCCTCTTCTGGCTTCGGCCTTTGATTTATTACGGGCCTTTTGCTTGCCCCTGGTGAACTTCCTCTCGGCCTTGCTTTCATATCTGAACTTCTGTTTTCGCGGTTTCTTAGGCCATGCCTTCTTCTCAGTCTTCACTTCTTTCTTGGGTTCTTCAACTTTTAGAGTCTCATCGCTCTCCTCATCTGCGACCTTATGCAGACCTTCTTTCGATACGTCGACCTCCTCCACAGTCACCGTTGTATATCTTTCCTCGTCCACATACTCCTCCTCGTGGTCAATTACAGGAACCTGCTCGTCCGTGTCCTCAATACCATCCCATTCTTCTTCGCTGCTGTCTGCTGGCCCGCCATCCAAGCCTGGAGCAGTAACGCTTCTAAGTGCGCGATTGACAGCTTCCACATGTTCCTCCAATTCCTGCTTCCTCTCTTCTCGTAGCTGTGCGATCATTAGCTCGCAATGTGTTCAAAGTGGTTGACGTCACAAACCTGTTTCCGCAGACTAATCTTCTCCTCCCTTTCCAGTTTGGCAGCTTGCTCCTGCGCAGCCTTTGCTCTCTGAACTTTTCTCTTGTGGAAACCAGTCAAGTAATCGGCTCGCGCATCGAAATCGAAGGATATTTCCTCGATCGCTGAGTTGTTCGTGCGTCTCTTTTTGGAGGGAGGTGGTAGAAGAGATCTCTTAGGCCGAGGCCGTACGATCACTGATAGATCAAGCATCGAGGGATCCATTGTATTGTCTAATGTTGAATTATGATTACAATACGAGACTTTTACTTTTTCAGATTCTTGAGTATCGAAATCTTATCGAATCTTTCCAGCTGCGCGCTCGGATAATACTGTAAAAACGCCAAGCACCAGTGCAACAAGCATTCCGCTGGATCCTGACTAAGCAAAGCGCTCGACGACTTATCAGAAGCTCCAGCATCAGAAGCATCATTGATCGCAAAGTACGAGTACGACGCCCTGTCCACGGTAGCAAGCAACGATGCGTCTCTCAACTGCTGCAACGCTTGCTGCTAGTGTAGCTACAGCTCACGCCTTCAAGGATACCTCACCATTCCTTCTCTTTTCCTCGTCGCCGTATGCCTCTCTACCCTCAAGCTTCTATGGCTAACTAACCTTCAACACAGATTACCCTCCTCCGTTACTCCATTCTCCACAAGTCAGCTTCAACCTGCCGCAGATGTTCTTAAGTCAACAAATGAATTCCTCGCAACATGTCCCTCCGATATCTACATCATGATCACACAGCCATCCCTCTCAGCCTCCGACTTGACCCCACAGACCAGCATTCCCATGCTACGAAAGGCGATGGCAGATTCATCGGTTCAAATGTCAACACACGTTGCTGAAGTTGTGGGGTTAGATGGAGTTTCAGAGGCCAACCAGTTATGGGAGACAATTAGCAAAAATTGCGCAATGAACGGCGAGGTCGAGATGCGCCATGTGGAGGGTTACAAAAACCAAGACGGGCGGGATATTTTTGCAGAGGGCAAGAAGGTAGCAGTCGTAAGCTTATTTGAGGCATTGGCCGGATCGAAGAGGGAGCAAGAGTTGGCGAATAACGGTATGCTCTTGACGCCATTAAAGTAAGTGGGGTACTGACAATTGATGACAGATGCTGGCATTTACAAGGAATTCTTGGAGGAGCTGCCTAAGGGTCATAGTTACACAGTCATCTACACCACCTCCCCATCCAACGAGGCAATTGAGGAAAACAATACCTACAATCCTGTATTCCAGGAGGCAGTACACATGGATCTAAAGAGGAACGTCTACGCTAGAAAGCTCAACGCAACCCGAGACCCAAGGCCTCTGTTTGAGAAATACAACTTCCTCTCCGCTGGTAAGTTCCATTTTCCTTCTCCTCAGGTCGTGCATTGTCTAACATTACACAGGTCTTTTCATGGCCATTCTAACCTCCATAATCCTCCTCTCCATCCTTGGTGTAGGTCTCAAGGCGTTGGGTAGCTTGGAGGTCTCATATGGTGCTTTTGATAAGGAGATGGGGCCTGCCGCTCAGAAGAAACAACAATAAACTTAGTCCGGGAAGGGTCAGGCGGGATATTTGTATGATGTCTGTATGTATAAACTGTACCGGGAATGAGCGGGTTTTGGAAGGCTGGGTAGACTGCCCAGATTCAAATGAACTTCTGTCTTTTGTCGTTTGATATCTTGTCCCATCAAGGTCGGAAGGTCAATGTGATCTTTGACAGGCAAAAGGCTGTAGCGAGTGTAGCAGCTAGTGTTTGCATTTAAAGAGATTATGAGGCTGGCAACTTCGGAGTGTGAGTGCCCAGATTATTACTGCTCTCAATCCAAAAAGTACCTTCGTACATATTCTTATACCCCTATCTCTTCCATGCATACTTCACCCATTCCCAAATACAACAAAAGCACCCCGAAGGTGTAGGACCCTCCTTACATTTTCGGTACAGCTAAGTACTCTTGTCTCAAGGGGGAAAATTACATACAGCATCTTCAAATTAACCTATTCCAAAACATACACTATCCTTACTTCAGGCATACCCCTTCCCTGTCACCATACCCATAGCCCCGTCCTCACTCAATCAAACCTCGATATAGTTATATGCCGCAAATTATTTGGTTAAGGGGTTTCGGACTGTACATGGCCAGCTCTTTCTTAGAGTGTTAAAAGAGACTAGAAGAGTTTACCCCTTTCGTTCCTGGCTATTAAATGGAAGTATAGGAATAATGAAATATTATTAATGGTATTTCATGAATCTTGTAAGTTGTATCCAAACCCACCTCGAATTCTAAATCCAACAAGGTAAACCTTGGTCATCCAGAACAATTCTTTCCATACCAAAAGCTCTCAAGTTCTATAAAAAAAAATTCTGGGGTTTCCTATCCAACGATTTTCAGTTTCTTGCCTTTTTTTGGACTTCCTGAATGTACTCCTCTTGCATTTGCATTTTCATTTCAGCCCAAGTCATCCATCCATCTCCCCCTTTTGCCGACGCGACCTCTCGGTTAAAGGCGTAGCAAGGCTTCACATTCAGCCTTGTCAAAATTCCTCCTGCGTCATTCTTGGGCACCGTAAAATTATTTTCGATCTCAAGGCTCTGCCGCTTTGCGACAAGCTCTCTTTCAACACCACAACTACTCCTCTCCCACAAATACAATGGATACCCCAATGACAGATAGTACTCCTAATGCTAGCCAAGTACAAGTACATTTCACCACCTCCGATCCAGAACTCGAGTTGCCAGAAGGAAAGCGACAACTGCTTGTGCCCACCGGTTCGGACTACCCCTCCACCTCCACCTCTAACTTCACTTCAATTTTTATATTACAGCTGCTGATGAATAATGGGAAACAGACGTCCGCAGATATGGCCTCTCCCAGATTCTCAACTCCGAAGCAATGCTCGCTCTCTCCTCACCAATTCCCTTCGACATCCTAATAAATGGCCATTTCCTACGCACAACCCTCTCAGAATACCTCACATCAGCAGGACTCTCTCCGGAGACTACAATTACCCTGCAATACGTGCGATCATTAATCCCACCTCTCTATGCCTCTTCCTTCGAGCACGATGACTGGGTATCATCCATCGACATTCTCTCAACAACTTCGGCAGTGGCTACTTGGCCAGGCGGAAACCAGTTGGAGAAGGGCCAGGAAAAGATTCTTTCGGGAAGTTACGATGGTTTGCTAAGAGTATGGAATAAATCTGGTCAGGCAATTGCAACCTCGGCTTCAAGTAGCGCAGGTGGACACACAATGTCAATCAAAGACGCAAAATTCGTCTCTCCATCTCTCATCGCTTCCGCAAGCATGGACTGTACACTTCGACTATGGAAATACAGCGAAGCAGAAGACCATCTCTCCGCCAAACTGTCTCCAGCACAAGTGCTCTACGGTCATAAAGGAATGGTGTCTGCACTGTCAGTACATGGCAAAACGCAACGGATACTTTCAGCATCAGGAGATGGAAATATTGGACTCTGGACCACTGATTCCAAGAATGCCCCAGCAGCACAAGAAGCCCTCATACCCAAACGAAGAAAACTAAGCACCAATACCCCAACAGCCGGTCCTCTAGCATTAATAAAACACCACACAGCCGCCGTTCAAACAGCGATATTCCACCCCGACGATCCGACGGTAGCTTATTCCTGCTCTCTAGACCACACTGTTCGAACCACAGATCTCTCTACCCAGAAGCTAGTAGACACAAGAACTCTCTCACACGCCCTAATTTCACTTTCCGCCCTCCCAGGCATTACCTCCCAACTCTTAGCGGCAGGTACAACAGCACGCCATATAACCCTCCTCGATCCACGTGTCTCAAGCCAGACAACCCAAGTAATGACCCTCAGAGGCCACACAAACATGATAAACTCCATCGCACCAGATCCCGCGTCGAATTATGGCTTAGTATCTGGATCTCACGACGGAACGTGCCGAGTCTGGGATCTGCGTAGCACACGCAGCGGAACGAGAGAGGAAGGAGGTGGGTTAGTAGGGGAATCAGTGTATGTTATTGAGCGCGAAAGCCTCAAGGCTGGTAGTGGGAAGAAACCGGTTGGCGGGGAGGGAGTTAAGGTTTTCGGGGTAAAATGGGATTCAGATCTGGGTATTGTGAGCGCTGGGGAAGATAAAATGGTTCAGATCAATCGGAGCCCTAGGACCTAAGGTATAGAATAACTCAAATTAATCACCCAAAGAGTGTTACCTAAATCAAGTGAATAACTAAAATTAGCTAAGTTTCCCAAATCAAGTCAGTTATTCAAATCCAAATGCAAGTCAGTCACCCAGCGAGTTACGCAAATCGAAGTTAAGCAGATAACTAAAATCAAAATAGTTCCTCACGTCTAAATCTAAGTGAATTGCCTGGGGGACGTAAGTTACACATGTGGGGCTGTCAGATTAAGTGAAATTCTCGAATTCAAACTAGGTCAGTTACTCAGATCTAAATCCAAGTGAGATCAAGTAAGTTACTAAAACTAAATTAGTGATAAGAATAAGTAAATTATCCAAATCTAAATCCAAGTAAGGTAATTCAAAGAAGTAAGTAATCCAAAATAAATCAGTTACTCAAATC
>JAJONI010000923.1:0-16663 GCA_022190145.1 Pezicula rhizophila
CTCTCTATACAGAATATCTATTAGCCCGTAAAAGACCTCACAAACTACATTTGTGAGCACAAGTACATTTAAGTATAAAAAGTGTCCTCTGCTTGTTGTTTATCTCTCATCTGTGTAAACAAGTTAGTAATGCAGACCAAGAATCCAAAGTTTGCTAACACAAAACTAGTACTAGCTACAACCCGTGAATTCTCAGACGTATCCAAAACACCAGAATAAGTACCAATGTTATGTATGAGCTACTGAGCATCTAATATCAGATCAGTAATGCCGGGTCATAGATCTTCAAGCCCATGACAAAGAAATCCCAATCAACTAGAGAATCCTGATGACGACTAACTATGTACCTTATCGAACTGAGCAGGCCATACAAGAAAGGATGTCCTCTACAGAAGCCGATGGTCCCTTAGACTCGTTCTGAAGCTATCCAGATGGCCTTCGTTTGAAACTTGCTCAGTTATGGACGCAGGTATATTTCTTAACACTGCCACTTTGAAATTACTAAGCGAAAAGAAAATGCCTTCTTGTTGCAAGTTCTGTTTTTAAAAAAAATGATTGTCTTTTGTACCTTTTATTCAAAATGGATCTCATTGGAAATCTTGCTTAAGGTTACTGATCCAGGTACTGTATATGACAACGATGCATGTCATGTCTGAGATTTGCGATTGTACTGGTGACGGAGGGTCCATGCAATTTGTCTTTGAGGCAGAAAGCAAGAGGATGAAGAGGTTATAGCGTATCGAGCTTCATCTCGTTGGCAGACATGTGCGAAACGTAGAAGAGACTTAGTGCAGTTACTCTTTGTATTCAGCCGCAGCAAGTTTTCGGCCGAATACAAAGAGTAAATGCACATAGTGTTTTCTTAAGTTAGAAAGGTCAAGCAACCATTGGGTATAGTAATAACGGGGGGAGGGGAAACTTGACTTGTACTTTTCTCTGAACTCTTAAGACACTTAGCCTTGTATTACTTTTAACCTAAGAGTACGTAAATATATACAGCTTATGGCACATCGCGAGCTCAGAGATTTAGTTCAAGACTTGGTATTTAACACCACAAGTAATATTATATCACGAACCAGCTATGTATCGCCCAATCTAAGCATCGCACAGACAGGAATTCTACTTGACATCGGCATGTTTTCTAGCTGGTATCTGCATAGTGTGAGATCACTTTCGATGAATATAGGAGTTAACCTGAAAGAGAATTCAGCGAATCCAATCGCAAAAGAATTGAAGATTCAACGACCAACGATAATTGCATCCACGAGATTTCACAACTTTGAAACGTTTCAAAGATCGCAACCGTCCGAACATACAACAATCAAACTAACCCCAGCAAGATTGAATTCTTTCATCGCAAAAATTTTTTTCGCATGAAATAAACAACAGACCATATACATGAGAACTTGAAGCTTTGAAGTTTTGCGTGTTATGCGAAATCTGAGCACTTGATAGAACACAAATAAAAATAGATCGATGCAGTACAACACACAAAGCATATCAATTTAGCTTGCAAGAGAATAATAGGATTTGGCGTAGCTATAGCTCGGTAGCTAGCACTAGCGAAAAATGGTTTGCGAGATGCTCGCATCGCAACGTGGAAATCGCGACCAATGCTTGCATTATGGCCTATATTAAGCACCTGAATTAAGCGACTAGTACATGCCAAATATCAAATTGAGAGGTTCCGAAAGGGGAATATCTTGGTTCAATATTATAATACACAAAGCTTATAAGCAAATTCAAACTTTGTACAAGTCACGCTGATAAAATATTGGAATCTTGGGTTATTTATTAGACTATTATTCTGTCAAGGTTTGGCTAGCGTAGTTTTTCTGTTAAACGGTAAGCGTTGCGAAATCCGAACACGTTATATATGTCTTAAGGCATCCCATCCTCAAGTGTTCTCTCATTACTTCAACCAACAACCAACTTCATGATACCATTTTAACTCAGCCTTATGATCCCATTCACAATACTACTACTACTACAAAACCTCAATTACATTAACCATGTCTCACGCTCAAATTTCACCAGCGCAGCTCCAAGCGCTTTTCGACATCTTGACCCACTATGAAACCTACTCAGAGATCGAAGACTTTAAATCGCCATCACCAATCAACTCATACGGACAACCTTTCAAGAAAGATGCAGACATAAAAACAACGTCGCCAATCCTCCAGGTTCTCCTCTGCAAATTCGTGATAAACACACCCGGTATCAAGGGTGTGGCACCAGAATTTTGGCACGAGAGAGTCCAAGGTCTCATCTCCAAGTTGGGGGAAGCTGAGCTATCAGAGAGTTATGATAAAGGTGCAATGGGTTTACGGAAAACTCTTTCTACTGCCTATGCAGTCATTTTCGGGAATGTCGCCAGAGGCTCTTTGGGAGGCTGTCCAATTGATCCAGCTACTAATCGGAATCTCCCGTACGATATGTCCAACCCAAAGGACCTCGTGCGAGCTTGGGACACTGCTATCCAGGAATGTCTATACGGGGATCTGATTGATGAGCTCGCTGAGCAATTGCTGCAAACGGGGAATGTAGAAGATCATTCGCCTATGGCTAAGGCTGCTTGCGAATACATCATCATTATGTGAGTCTCAAAGTTCAGACGCTGATTTCATTCTGTAAATTTTCACCGCTGACAGCTCGGCTTAGCATGGCATCATTTATGCATTACATCTTCGTGCTATCTCCCGATGGCCAATATCTTGTCAAACTCATCAAGAATGTCCACCGCCTAACGCCTTATACTATGATCAAGCAGACGCTTTATGTTGGCAATGCGGCGACCATGATACATGGAATGATGAAACTGCTGCTCACGAAATTGAGTGTGAATGGCTTTACGAGCTCTTTGGGACTCAGTAAATCGTCAGATAAAGGAATGAACTTACTTCAAGAGTAAGGAGAAAACTCCCCAAAAATATTTCCTCTGGGGTTGGCTGGCTAACGGAATCAAATTACTAGAATTCTCTCTAGAGTATTGGCCTGGGATGAGGCGGATTTCAAGGAACAGACCTCAGCGATTGAGCACGATAAAAATGGGCCGAGCAAAGCGCACCTGAAAGCAATAAAGTCCTTCATTGAAGAGCCACGGGCAACACACGAGAAGATACGTAAAATCAGTATGGAGCAGTCGAAATCCATGGTGACTGTAATTCTCAACTTCTACAATCCGGATCTAGTCCATTCCCTCTCGGAATCACAACATGCTCAACTTCTCGAATACTACGCAGCACACCTGTCTATTCGCGATCGTCAACAAATTTCAAAGGTCTTCTGTTCTCAAAGTCCAGATCTTTTTACACAAGCTATCCGCGATGCGATAGCAACAGCGGAACCCCTCATCCGCTCCGTTCACAATGCAGTTAATCTCAGCGCAGCCATGACAGATGTACAGCATTTTATAGACGACTTGATTGCCATAAGTAAACACAAGAAGACGGAGAACAGTACAAAAGATGCACCAGAATATACCCCTCCCTCGGTAGAAGACTACGTCAAGCTTCTACACAAACACAAAGCTGGCATCTTTAGCGTTTATCAACAAGTTCTCAAAAATGATCCCGAATTAGCCGGCATCTTCATCGCCTACGCAAAAGATTTGTTGGCTGAGTTCCGTCGTCCACCGGCCTATGATTCGCTAGAAACCAAGGAGAGGGCTGCTGGAAGTCCCGGGAATGGAGCCGCAGGTTCCATGACAGAAATCCTCACAGCAATATTCTCCCAGCTCCCCCCCGCGGACCAGACAATGGTTTTGAAATCGGTCGATGCACACTCCGCCTATCTCAACTCACTGGATCGGTTCGCCACGTCGAAAATGAATGCCATGGTTGCCAACAGGTCGTCTACAATGCACGGTCCAGGCATATTCCTTCCACGATGGCAATCCTTGCTTGACGAAACACTTATCACGCCCGAATTTTTGGGTACGAATCCCGTTCGCCGAGGTAAGGATGTCAAGTATAAAAGAAAGGGACTTCCTCAGAAAGGGAAGAAAGAGTGGAGGAGTACAGTGGATCCTCAACTGGTGTTGGGCGAAGTACCGGAGGCCCCTGATGTCACTATTGTGAGGACGAAGCTTGGGACGCAGTTCAAGGAGGTTTTGAGGAATATGGAAGTAAAGGAGGCATTTTGACGGACTTGACTCAAGCAACAAGGACGGCTGTACATATTTATAGGCTTGAAATTATCCCACATTGATTGTGTGATTTATCACGTGGAAGTGAAATACTCAAGTGAGATACCCAGGTAAATTCGAGTAGTTGCCCAGCCCCGGTGAGTTACTCAAGCTGAAGTAAGTGGTTTGACTCAAATAGCCCAGAGTCTCGAGCAGTCCCTCTTTGTCTGGGTAAGGAAACTGTTATTCTTACCAACTGTAAAGGATTAAAATGTTGAATGGCAAGGTTATTTGGGAGCAATATGTGGGCAATGTGGTGCTGTATTCCGTGTGAAACTAGTGTGTGGGGGAATGGGCCTACTTGTAGTGGCCAGAGGAGAAAGAATTACATGACTATTCCCATATATTCACTATATTCAAGTCAACATAATGCCTTAATATTCTTGGTTTAGACATGAAGGACTCATCCTACTCAATCCAATTCACCAAAATTACCCCAGCTTTACCAATTTTGCGCAGCGTTTCTAGAAGGCAGCAGGAAGTCGATCCTTCTAAATAAAATAAGAAATAATTTAAACAGAAGCTAGCACATCGCTTATTTGTTGCGACTCAGTTTGCTCAGATACTATGCATTTTATGACGGCCAAGGATGAACTTAAGCGACAGAACTCTGTACTGTTGAATCATCACCAGAGACACTTGCTCTTATTATTCCATTTTTTTTTGTTTTGAAAAAGCACAATAACTGAAATATACAATTTTAGAATTTTTAGAATTCCTGCAAGCCGAGGTAGGTAACTTATTTAGTAACACAATGAAGTACTCATATATTTTTTGGGCAAAGTTGTAGACGGCTTCCTACAACCCAACTTCCATTTTCTGTTCCTAAAAAAAAAACAAGATTGTAAAAGAGTGACTAAAGTAGACTGTGGAACAGAGTTCAAGTCTCTAAAATAAGAGGGAAAACAAAACAAAACAAAACAAAGCATTTTGCAAGCACGTCTAGATTAGGTCAGGAGGGCTTTGAGCATTGAATAGCGCATCATTCTCGTCAATCCTGAGGTCATATTGTACTAACCCCATTCTAGGCGTAGCCATTATGACTGAGGAATAACATCAGCAATGGACCATTTATCCGCAAATGGGTCTGCACTGGAATCTACTACGCGACTATACTCCATGATAAGCGCAACCTCATCTGCCATCTGTTCTCCCCAAACAGCTCCAATCCAAGCAAGAGCAACATCTATGCCAGCACTAACGCCCGCCGCCGTCCAAATATTCCCATCCACGACCCACCTGGCTTTGGCAATCCAATGGGTCTTTGGGCCCAGTTCCTTAGTATCAGACCAAGCACTTTTATTGGTCGTCGCACGCTTTCCGTCTAAAATACCAGCTGGTGATATAAGGAATGCACCTGTACAGACTGTAAGTACATATTTAAGACTCGGGTATCGCTCCTTGACGAAGGTAGAGACGCTGGTAATTGTTGACGCATCATGTCTGCCATGTCCGCCTGGTATCAAGAGCACGTCTAATGGAGGTGCGGTTGAAAAGGTGTGGGTTGGGATCACGCTCTGGCCGAAATTGGAGTTGAATGGGCTATTGACTGGATTCGTATGCGCCGTAGAAACTGGATCGAGCGTTTCGGCGATGATGAAGAGATTCAGAGCGGTCATTGTGGAGAGGACATTGAGGGCGTCGAGTGGTCCGAAGGCGTCGAGGGCTTGGAAAGTAGGGTACAGGATGACGCCGATGTTGAGGGGTTCTGTGATTGTTAGTTGATGGACTTGCTTTGGGATTGAGAGTGAGAGTGTACTTGAAGAATCCATATTGGCACACTGCTCTCGCTACGAATTACTGCAACTGAGTTGATGAATTGAGAGCATTAGGAAAAGCAGATTGAAATAGAGCATTGCACCACGCATTTAGATATTTACTGACTCCCTGAGGATGTAAGACATGGGACATAGTTACGCCGTCAACACGCTCTATATCCGACGACAAGTAGCATTGCCGCTGCAGTAGTGGGGTAAGAGCTGACTTATATGGCCAGGCGGGAAAAGCATGGCGAAAAGCCCACAAGCTCTTGGAGGTTCAGGCGGTCCTGCTACCATCCAAAGGATAGGATACGCAGCTGACTGTATCAAACCCAAACCCTCTCTATAGGGGAATATGAATGTGAGTTAATTTTGAGTAGGAGGGGTTTGAGCAGAGTAACTGAGTGAGGATGAGTATATCCACTCAGCCACCAAAAGAAACAAGCACAATGGCGTCCCGTGAAGAAGCAGTGCCAAGCTCAACGAGAAAATGGGAAAGGAGAAAAGAACCTGGAACGGACGAGGCGCATAATGGCAATCCCCAAAGCGGAATACACCCTTCTGTCTGGTAAGCAGGAGTATATGAGGCCGATTGTATGAAGGTATGCCATATGATGATATGACGTAAGGAGATGCGCCCAGCAGCGGCCGATTTTGGCGCGTCAGCAAGGCGCATCCGACCGCATGTGACCGCATGCATCATATCATCTATCTCCAAGATTGCAATTTGCTCCAGGACCTTTTTTAGGCCGAAGAGCTTGTAAACTCCGACGGTCAAATTCCTCTTCTCCCCCTCCGCATCCTCATCCTGATCTTCATATATAAGCCACCATGTCAACCTCTATTTTCGATAGTTATTCTTCTCATCCAAACCTTCAATTTCTACGAAATCACCAACCATGCATCTCATCCTAACCGGAGCTACAGGCCTTGTAGGCAGCGCAGTCCTACAACACATGATAGCTCAGCCCAGCATAACCACCATCTCAGTACTAAGTCGACGACCCGTTCCCCAAGCCGAAGGACACGAAAAAGTGAAAGTGATAATTCAGACCGACTTCACTACATATCCGTCGGAGATATTAGAGCAATTGAAGGGTGCTCAGGGCTGTGTTTGGGCCCAGGGTATCAGCCAGAGTCAAGTTACCAAAGAGTGAGCAGTGCTACACACCCATAAACAAGAAAACCGTATGGACAAAGTACTAATTGGTGATCCTGTGATACAGAGAATATGAAAAAATCACCTACGACTACCCAATAGCCGCGGCAGAAGCATTCAGCAGCCTAACCTCCCCCTTCAAGTTCGTCTATGTTTCCGGCGAAGGAGCAACCACAACCCCAGGCCGATTCACCCCTCTCTTCGGCGTTGTGAAAGGAAGAGCAGAATCACAACTTCTCGCGCTCGCAAAAAATCATGCTTCGTTCAAACCCTTCTCCCTTCGAGCTGGGGCTGTAGATTCTAGTGCACATACCGAGATACATAAGTTTATTCCTCAGAGAACAGGAATAATGAATGCTTTTCAAAAGGTGGCACTACCGGTTATGAGGGTATATCCTTCTCTAATGTGTCCGACGAGGGATCTGGCAAGGGTGTTGACGGACTTGGCAATGGGCGATGGAGAGCCTTTGAGTGGAAAAGGGGTGATTGAGGGAAGTGAGGGGAGAACGCTGAGTAATGCTGGAATGAGGAGACTTGCTGGGTTATAGGGGCAATACCTGTGTTAGTGATGAAGGATCCATTTGCTACCTACTGCAAGCAGGGTAGAGAAGCTTTGGGTTGGCGCCGGGAGGACAAAGATACCAAGGGCAATTTGCGTAATACTAGATACCTGTATATATAAGACTTCTTGTTTTGTCTACAAAATTCCACCTCGTCTCCAACATTAATTTTGCTTTGATTGAAACTGGTCTACGTTTGACTTAGGGTACAGAGGCAGTTAGGGTCTTTTTCGGGTCGCTAACCCCCTATATAGGATTGATTTTCTCTAAACTGTGAACTGTGAACGGCCGTCAGTACAGTACAAATTGCTGTCTAAGAGACCTCTTTGAATGGATCTCAGTTGACATAGAGAAAACTTAATGATATAGGTTATTGTTCTGTATAAAAGCATCATCACAGTTGAGATATTAGCAACATTGGGTAAAACAGACATGATGTTCAAGTGACTGATATTTTATGATTCTATGATCATCTGCATCTAAATCCATCCCCTTAAAACGCCATCAAGCGCCGATCCCAAGAAGAGTGATGAATAAGTAGGTTGGTAGTACATAACAAGAAAGAAAGGGTAAACGAATGCGCAAGTGTAGGGTAAGTTAGGTAGAAATAAAAAGGGTAGACGCTATGATGTCAGGCAGAAGTTTTTAACTGCTGCGAAAAGCTGGTCATTCGCCAAAGATGAACCCACAAATACAAAAACTCCTGAAAATGTTGGTATCGACAAACATTGTCCCCAAAACAAAAAGGGAATATCAAACTCGCTAATATCGCAAGGCATACGCTATGCCAAATAAATCAAAAAAAAAAAAAAGCAAATTCTCTCATATCGTGACATGGGTGACACTGATTGTCTCAGCTGAAATTGCCGTAAAAGTAGGTAGAAATCGTCTTCGTACAGGCCGTCAAATTTTTGCAATTCTTGCATTTCTTCTTCCATCTTCTTGTTTGTTGATTATAATTTTGGGCTTCGATTTGGACCAAGCTTGTTTTGCTTGCGGTGTTCAGACAAATCCAGCTGGTGCTGCTTGATAGGTCCGTTGTGGGAGTTGAAAAGTAGCTGCGCTGAGCATCTCACCTGAATTATCCTGTGAGAGTTCGGGCGAAGGGGCGAGACCTTCAGAGCTCTGAGACTGATCTCCCATACGCGTGATCTCCTCTTCGACATCAGCCAACAGAGCATAGACGTCCGAGTCAGCGTAGATTTTGATGGATGCCATCGACTGAACATCTTTCCTTGAGCGAGAGTATTCGCGTTCAGGTGAAGCTACTTGTACAGGAACGGGCTCAGCTAAACGTTGGGGACTTTGTATTCGGGATTGAGATTTGGTGGGTGAGCGTGGTGGCGTGGAGAGTGCGTGGACCGAAGATTCGTAACTACGTCCTCCCTGCTGTTGCTCTTGTTGATGTTCTTCTGGTTCAGATGGTAACATCAGAGCTGCAGCAACATGCTCGAGTAACTTTTGGCGTACTCGCATTCGTCGGTTCTCCGCATATTCAAGTTTAGTTGCCCAGTCGTCAATCGATGTGTCGAGTTCGGAGAGGGCTTCTTCTTGCTTCAAAATCGATTCGTGTGAGAATCGAGCTACACGTGGAGATCGCAGGTAGGAGCAGATTCTATCGTGTAGGTTGCGGCGGCCTGATCGAAGGGACTTATGAGTTTTACGAAGGTAGTCACAGCGTTCGTCAAGAGCCCGGAGTTCCTATCGAATATTAGTTATGGTTTTGATAAGAGAGTGATGAAATAAGTACTCTTGATAGAGCATCGACGTCCCTAGAATTAAGGACTTCGAAGCGAGATGCTTGGCCCATGGCTTGCTTCCTGAGGGCTTCCAACTCTTGTCGCTGCATTACTGAGTTCACATTTGCTGCGCGGTATCCTTGAGGTAGTGTCTCAAAAGCCTTCTTCTCTGAAGAAGGGCTACGCGTGCTCGTGTTGATTCCACGCTTCATTGGGCTGCCTCCCGTCTCTTGTCTTTTCTTTGGACGACCGCGATCCATAATCGATGCTGAGGATTCCGACTCTCCTCTTCGGTGGCCCAGGTTGTGTCCAGGTCGTTGATGTGTGGCCTCTGATTGTCCTCTGCTGTGGCCCATTGGACTAGGTCCTGCCGACTGTTCCCAGGGCTTCTCTGGTTCAAGGCCTTCTGGGGCGGAATAGGGGGTTTCGGCCAGGGTGGTGGTAGAAGAGAGGGGTGTGAAAGGTACTTTGGGGTGAGGTGAGACGCTCATATTCATCCGACCTGGCTTGGGTGGAACATCTGGAGCTGACGGGTCTCGGCTACCACTATCAGATCTTAACCTGTTGGAGTAAGACCTTGAGCGGAGCAGACGAGGAACTGTAGATTGGATATTGGGAATGACGAGGGGGGCTAGAACTTTGGGCGAGATTGGTGGAAGTTTTGGTGAGGTTGAACCAGGCCGACTTGCGGCGTCTACATAGTCTTGTCCAGGCAGGTTCTCGAGTTCGGCGTTTTCGTCAAGTGCTGGACCTGATATACATGATATCATACTCTCACCAAACATATGCTGTCTCCAGCTATTCCCCGGCGCACTAATTGAGCGTTCATGAAGAGGTGGCCGGCCCGGGATCGTGGCTTTTCAACGGTTAGTTTATAATATCGCGACCTCAGACCAGAAAGAACTTACGAGAATCCATAGCAACTTCCTGTACTGTGGTCATGGGACCCAATTCAGGTACACTGACTTTTCTCCGGCGGACCAACGTTTGCTCTTTTTGCTTCCTAAGCATATTCTTTCCCTCTCCCTGACCTTGGCTGAATGTCTGGTCTGTCACCCTTTCTACATCTGATCCTTTTCTCCCTGTCGCAGTTGATATCGTTGGTAGCTTGTTCGCTGGGAACAATGTGAATTTGCGGGATTCGCTGGGTTGGTGCATCCTCCAAATATATCTCTCCTTCTCTTCTGTGGGTGTGGTGGTGGCGGTTGTTGGAGCTGTCTCGGTGAGCTGTTGGTGAAATTTAGTATGTTGCAGTGCTTGATCTCTGCGGCCAATGCCTACATTTGTCCGGGACGAGTTGCTTGACGAAGAATCTGGTGATAGCTCCCGGGCAATCAAATTATTCAGACCTACGTTGCTGCAGTTGTTGGAGCTAACCATGAAATCGGCGATGTGAGCCATGTTTATAAATATTATCCTCGGAATGGACCAGCGTTCGTGAGTGGAGAGTAGTATAGAATAGAAGAAGTTTGGTAAAGGTCTCTGACCTCAATCCGCAAACACAGCAGATGGTAAAGGGACAAGAGGTTGACTACTTGGGTCCAAGATTCAAGATATACTGGATAGGCCCCTACCTACACTTTGACCAAGCTTTGAAGATTGGGAGCGACTAAGTATATGGTTAATCGCTTCCCCCTACCATCACATATAGGACAGGGTCTGCAGCGAGCCAGGATACCATGGGGGGGAGGAGGGAGGGAGAGCGATACCTGACTAGCTTTGTCGAAGAACAAAGCTCCTGCGACCGACGGAGGGAGGTCGGCCGGTTGGAAATGCCTATAGGGTCCCCTGCTAGATAAACGTGTGAACGCTGTGGCGTCTGAGACACACAACACCAGCAGCAGCAGCGGGCTGTTCGGGCCAGCCAGCATCAGGCACACCACGCCAACGTTGACGAAGCGATGAGGCAGACATTATTTTGTGTGAGGCGTTGAGGTTGAAAACAAAGACCCTGCAGCCCGGGCTCAATTGAAACCGCTGTGATGTCCATGACAGGCTACAAGCTCCGAGATTTCAGACATGGGCAACCCCCCTATTCCCGGCAGATTTCCCACTGCCCCGCCGTTCGCTCCTGGACAACCCTGGACAACAGCATGAGACCCATGCTGGTACCGTCTCGTGCAAGCTTAACCAGCATGCTAGGGGGTTAGAGCTAGCCCAGAAGCGACGATGGGATCGGCTGGGGCCCGAGAACATGGTGGGGTCGGCGAGGACATTTTGCTGCATGGGAAGTAAGAAATTCATGCAAGGCCCAGGATACTTCGTACAATTGCAGAGCGTCGGCTAAACTTATTACTCAAGCAAACTCCAAAAAGACAGTAGTGCTTCTATTCTTTCGATTGTTCACCGAGTACTAGTGTCGGAGAACAGTGAGTTCTGTTCCTTTTTTTTCTTTTGGCACAGACGTTGGGATATAACTGGGCGGAGAGGAGAGCTGAGATTGCAGCGCGAGTGCGAGTCTGCAACTACTCCTCGTACTGACCAGTATACTTACTTCAGTTGTGATTGATTCAAGGTGGCCTACGGAGTACTACCTGTATTATTCTAGCAATAGAGGACCCTGGATATAGTCCTGGTCTGAGTCTCTGTCATTATTCCTTTATTTTTCTGGTCTTTGAAATCTCAGACATTGGTGGCGATGAAGATTTGGATCAGCAGCCCGCTCTATGACTTTTGACTTCACGATAGACTTTTGCGATGATATTCCGTCATGCTCCCGCATCCTAACCTTAACAAGCATGTCTCACTCTACGAATAAGAGAGTAAGAACTTAAGGACCTCCAAGGATTCGTACAGAAGAAAGTGGTCCTCAAATAGCTTGCATCTCGTTTTGACAAAAGTAAATCCTCACAAGGTCTTCGATGCAAGCACACACTCGCCAACTAACGACTGAATTTCAACATGGCAGAGCTCAAAGCTGGACGTCGAGTCATTTACGGACATAGCCGCAACATCATAGCAGCATGACATTTGCCCTCATTCAAGTCAGTCAACCTGATTGGGAACTCGACGTCACGATATTTCTTCTATGCGATATCAATATTTTCTACAGAGTGTTTCCTAACATCGCATCTCTACGCGTCATGCGAAACCTCTCAGCTCAACGAGCCTTTCCGTTTAAAGGGATATTCTTCATGCACGCGGATGCAACCTACCAAGTACCAAGCACCCCTTCCTCAGGGGAAAGCAAATCCAATAACTTGTTCGCCTCCATCAAAGAATTCTCCTTTTGCTGTGCAGTTACAATAATCCGACCTCGCAGGTGAACAATTACCGCACAGAAACTTATTTTGTTTGTGTTCATGCAGAGAGTAGAACGCACGACAATTACTACCGCGGGGCTTATCGCCTCAAATGGGGAGCAGTTCCCGTCCTCGTCTGTGCACCCGACAGTCCTTTCTTAAATTCCTAGATACTCAATCCAAATTTGTTTCCTCGTACAGGAAACTAGTCGACAAGAAGTCTAGTCTTCCAGATCAATAATTTTATGAAGTTCACGGGACTCAACCCGTTGTGGGCACAGACGAGACTGAAGTGTACAAGGTGCAAGAATATTATTGCACACAAGAACAAGATGTTTCTCGCACACTGTCATAATAGCTCCGCTAAGGGCAAGCTGACCCCAGTGTCGTAATGTGTCAACGGTGGCTCCCCTGTTGTTCATCCGGCTCCTTCCCCAAGCTGCTGCTACCTTAGTATTAGGGCAAGCCAGTCAGCAAGCCTGGTTCCTATATTCAGAACACGGAGATCATAAGGACTAGCATTGCTCTGCAGCAAGGGCAAGACAAGACGGCTTGCAAGTCTGCAACACCGTTAGATTTTGGCAGCCAAAACGCCAGCTCTAGGTGCTGCGGTATCTAGAAGTAGGGACGTACAAAAGGTACAATGACATCAATTACGACGCTGCTTCGTGGCAGCGGGATGGAGAACAGACAAAATAAGATTACAAATTACTATTTGGGGAAACAATGACTCGATTCGATTCTGACAATCTCAATGATCTTTACTAACTTCTCTTCTACAAGTCATGTTGGAGTAATTGAGAAGACTCAGTCCCAACTCCATACAACCCACAACGTGGGAGCAACTTAAACAGAAACAAAGTTGTCAAAAGTTAAAAACAAGAAGTTGGTCATTCTTGTTTCAAAAAGCTTGTGATGGTTAAGATTAAAGAGGGGTCGGAGATTCTCCGAATCACACCGGGCGTCATGGCCCTTCACCTCTATACTTCGCCGCCGTCGTCCTGACTGACATTCATCGTGGGATGTCGAGATGCTTGTAGGCCAAGACCCTTGTCAGTGCGATACCCGTGTTCATAATCGATAAGAGATAGGGAGAACAGTTCTCGAGTACCTCCTCCTGAGTCAAGTATACCTTATGGCAGGGAAGGATTGGCTACCCACGGGGTTCGAATGATCTCAGGTGGAGAAGAACGTGGGTGCTTCATGAGATTAATTCCTGGCTCTGAGTGCTGCAAACCCACGAGGCAAAGGATTTCACTGTACGAGCGCATTGAGATCAAGTCGACAATGGTCCTCCCCTCAGATCATCATTATGAGGTACCAATATGTATGTCAAAGCTCATAATCCTACAGCACTATACTACAGGTGTGAATGTGAGGGTGCACTGCAGTGCCATTTGCAAAGTTCATGTACAGGAAGTAAAGTACCTGGTTCCGCAGTACATGTACATGATGTACGTTCCCTCTCCCTTAAAAAAAAAATGTCCAGAGTGGAGAATTCTACGAAGGGCTGCAGTATCCATCTTGCAGTAAACGAGTAAAAAAAAACAAACCGTTTTGCTTCCCCCAAAAATGTGATAACACTTTTACCAAACGTCCGTCGGGTAGAAGAGGAGAATAATTTAGCTTCCCAAAAATCTGGCTGTGGTCGCAGGCAAGATCCCAAGCCAAAAGTCAAAAGAAAAAAAAACCACCGTAGCATGCAGCGGGAAAGCAGCCATTTTCACAACGCTACAGTAATAAAGCGGACCGGTGGATCATATGATGTCCTTTCAACAACTTCATTTCTAGTACTGTGAAAAATGAAGTTATCCACAATCATTAACATTCTCAACCATAAATAAAGTAGCTTCGTCGGAAGTGTGACTTTTCATCTTCTATAAGAGTCAAGATCAACTATAACTTAAAGTCAAACCTTCCGTCAAAATCAAAGATGACCCCAAAGCGCGGGTCGTTGATGATCATCTCCAAAGAAAAAACAATTCAGACGGCACAAGCGACTCCCACTTTTCGTCAAATGTTTCCCTTTCATAATTCTCTGGTGCTAAAACCTCATGGGCCTGCAGGCCCCCATGGATAAGCATAAACTCCAAATTGTTCGAGATCGTCGCTACGACCTGTAAGCAACTGGTGGGGTCAAAGTCACTTGTCGACCAGTAATACCCGCGAAAAGGCGTCATATTAGAAAAAGAGCGGACCTTGAGACAAGCTCCCCTCAAGGTCCCACTGCGCAGAACTGGAGACGAGCTGTACTCTGTAGCAACCGTCACACACTCACACACAAAAACCACAATTAAATGGCTGCAGTTCGGCAGTGAAGCAACTACTATGTATTGTTCATCAGAAGTTCTTTACGCTCCCGAGTGTTTGAATACCGGGCTCGGAATATAGTGATTTTCAAACAGGTGTTGAAGGTTAGCGGTTTTAGGAGGTTCTGGATGCACGATAATGATCGACTATCAAACAGCGTAGACTTCTTTAGTTTGTTTCCCTCGAGACCTCGCCCGCGGCCTCGACCCGCCATCTGGGTTGGTACTTGCTGGATGCATGCATATGTTGCATAAATAACTTCATAATTCCCCGAGTTTAATCTATTCCTGAAAATAGCGACCTATATAATAAAAATTGTATGACTTCCCGTCACGAAGTGATGTCTATATCAAACTGCTCAGATTTTGGTAATCGATTACATCAAATAGCATCAGATTTTCTGAACTTAGAAACTCTCTCCTGATCTTGCCGCTCATCATACTGTACCTACTTGGTCAGGGTTGAAGGATTTTTTTGGTCTGTTCTTGTCGTGCCCCGCATCTGAGGATATCCTGAGCGCCCACCGTGCGTACGATACAGTTGTAATGTTACCTCCCCCATGAACTGCTTGTATCCTGTTGATGAAATTATACATTGTTTTTGTGCCGACTATTGTGCGATGCAAGATCTCGAATTAATGTCACAAAAATGGCGTATCCCTGCCCTATAGCCCTATAACATATCGTGGTATCAATCAAGGATAATTGACAAGGAAGGGACAGGTCTCAGAGTTGACTGGGCCCCCGGAGAGAAAGCTTAGTCCCGCTTCAACTCGGGTTGTAGAACCGTGATTGGGTTCAGAGAAAACGACATGAGACCGAAACAACGGCTTCCTCGCACGCACGAAACCTGATAGATTTCGGAGAATAGGAAGCCACAACCCTCAAGACGAGATGAGTTCGCGCTGAGCATCGAAATCGTGGGGCACAGAAAAAGGTTTACTGGACGAACTATTCAAACAAGAGATTGTGATAATTCATGCAGGCTTGAAGGAATCACACTAAGCATTGCAGAAGTGATTTTAACCACTGGATCAACCTCAATCTTCATTTTAACTTGCAGAATATGCGGTGACTGCAGGTGATTGAGGATTCTATGTGGTTGAGCCTTTGTGCTCTGTTTGCCAAGGTGTGCTCCTAAACTTCTTCTCGCAGCGTTGTGCCCCGTGCTTTCTCGTCTCCAGGAAAGCACGGATGAATAAAATGAATTGATGCAGAAATTCCTTCTTTTTCGGCTCACATCCGGAATGTACGGACCTTATTCGTACTAGAAGTTGGAGGCTGCGGCGGAAGGGCAGAAAGCGGAAATGAAATCGTCTTTCTCATGGTACTGTAGCCTCGGTCTTCACCAATTGAGGGCATTCTCGTATTTTTCTCGTCTCTGCTATTAAAGAAAGTTATGTTTCAGTCAGATCTGTCAATCTCCACGCTCGGAGTCCGGATAGCTAGCTTCAAAAAGGTTCAGATTGTTGCCCAAATTCGATCTATGCTCGCTTGCAAGTTCCCACGCGGCCAGCTAGGTAGGGAATGAGTAGATTATATATTTAATTATTACCAGATAATGGTATAATAGTAATAATACACTTCTACTGTTAAAAGTAGCTTTTCTAAGTATAAAAATATAGATAATGATTACCATGTTCTAATTGTCTCCCCACTCTAACTAGATTAATGATATTACTTCAAACTTTTTAGATCATTGAGGTAG
>JAJONI010000924.1:627-16659 GCA_022190145.1 Pezicula rhizophila
ATAGAAAATCAAGCAATTCACTACTGGCTTCCGTATTATATATTCGATATTATATACCCAGAATTATCTGACATGAACCAACCGCCTTCCTTATTCACAGCGCTCATACGAAGGACGCTAATGTAATCCCATCCGACCCGAAACGCCAAATCCAATAACGCCACTAGATAAATTACCCACGTTCTCCTAACAGTGATGCTCCAAGTTCCCATTATCGACTTTACTTTACTCATCAATAGCCATGGGTACGGCAGAATCTTGAAATTCAAAACCACCTAGTAATTTCCGTGCTGGCTTACTGGCCTCCCGATCCTTCCTGTTCCTCAATAGGGAGAGGACAACATTCCTAAAATTCAAGGCGAGATCGTCCCAGTTAAACACCGGGTTCAGAGCCATAACGAAGACCTTCATAGTGCTTTCAGGAATGCCGAGGATCTCACAAACGTCATTCCCAGAGAGTGCCTTTTCAACAGCAGTAATGAACTTAGGTTCAACCACTTTCGAGAACTGGGCCAGTCCCTCAGGCTCCTTCTTGGCTAGCTTCGTTTCGGTAGCAGGTGCCTTACTAGGAGTGGAAGCGACGACCATATCAGTTTTGCCCGTCATCATCTCATGTACGAACGCCTCGTCGATCGGTTCAATATCCTCGCCAAATTGACCTGCAGTACCGATCTGCCAAGCAATGCGTCGGTACTCAGCATCTCCAATTACACGATGAAAAAGATTCGTATTATGAGTACGCGTGGAATCATCGTCGGCGTCCAACGAAGCTTCTATTAATCCTTTATAAACGTCCAGATTTTGGACTTTCAGAGAAGCTTGTTTGACATTCCATAGCTTAGCGATGGCAGCATGCTTGTTTATCAGTTCTTGGCAAAGTACTTTGATTTCAAGATGCTTTTTAGATTCGCAAGCCTTTGCAACCTGGCCTTTGAGATCGGCGAATGCGGCTGATCGTTTGGTGTAGACACTTGCTGCAACTAGATCATCATCAGCTCGTCGCTTGCCACCCTTTGCGAGATGCTTGAGATATCTAATCATTCTTCTGTAGCTCTCTGTTTCTTTCTCAAGGCTTTCGGGAAGAACTTTCAATAAACGCTCTGCGATTGGTTGATGATCCACATCCTCTGTTAGCATGCGCATAAAGACTGTGATGATGGTTCGAGAATGTTCGAGTTGAATATTTCGAAGCTTGCAGTATTTTACCATCTCATCAGCTCGATTTGATTTGATCTCGTTGATTTGTTCGTTCTTCGTTACAACGCGGATAATGGCTTTGTCGAGCAACTTTTCCAGATTGTTGTAGAACAATTTTAAGGGCCAGCCGCTGTATGGGTATAGACGGACAACGATCTCGTACCAACTCCAATCTACGTGTGTGGATGGAATCTCCAATTGTGGGTATGTACCCAGGAGTTGCCATACCATACTCAGAGGACGGACTCCAGAACCAGCTATTGTCAATAGATTACCGAAAAGTCCTCGCATTAACTTTGTGACGGTGTCTTCTGCTGTTTTTGTAACCGTTGGTGCTGTTGTTCTCATAGCAGCAAGTTTGTGCATCGCTGCCATCAATAGAGCACTCATCAAGTGGCCTGTCTCAGGGCTACCAGGCTGCAAGTTGAATTCTCGGGAAACAACGGCTTGACTAAGAGTATCTCTCATCATGATACGCAACGCAGCAATATGAGGCTCATTACACTTGTCCATCCACCTAATCGAGAATGGATTTTCAAGATTAACGAATTCGTCCCAGCAGACCCATGCCAACATTGAACCGATTCCTCTCTCTTGACTCAAGTATGGCAAAGCCAGGATTGGATGGCCGGGTCCTTGTTGGTTTCTAAGCGGGCCATAATGCTTGGCCTGCGACTGTTCGATGATGATACCAGCATCGAAGCCTTCAAGGAAAAGAACTCTGGAGTCAAGGCCGCAGCATAGGCTAGCATCAATGGAGGCCTTCTTCAATTCGCCTAAGAGTTGAACAAAAGGCTCAGTCTCAATATTCAAGAGTAAAACACCCATATCCGCAGCATGCGTTTCCAAAAAACCAGCCAAAGTATCGAACGTCATGTTCTTAGCAGCCTCCACGTTATTCTGAATCGCTGTCTGACGAACGAGTCTCTGTAGATCATGTGTTCTCTTCGAGGTTGTTTGAGAAGATATCATATTACTCAAATGCGAGATTGCGGATTCGAGCCTGGATTGAATGTTTCTTGATTTCGCTCTCAATTCTCCGAGCATATTTGCTTTTCGTTTTACTGATTCTGGGTCTGTGGATTGGTACTCCTTAGCTAAGAATTGCGTGTATACGCTTCTAAAAGGTGCTATTTCATTGCTAACTTTCAAAGACAGGGCGGATATTAGCTTGGAAGAGAGGTCCTGCAAAGCCTTTTGGTTTAGCAAAACTTGCAATTGAGGAACGATTGCGGAGATGTCGTCGGTCAATGTCGAGGAGGAAATCTGTTCAATTGAGAGTCCCTCAAAGACCTTTTCGAGATCCGTTACTTGTACCAGTTCGCCGGAGGTTGGAAGAAGCACTGTGCTGGACTTGGAGATGTCGACTAATCGCTTAGCTCTTGGATCCAGAAGAGACTTGACACCAACAGAGTTAACGATTTTCGTCACATTCTCACCAAACTCCAAACCTGAAGTGTTGAGATACGTGTTGTTGGCGATACCGCGGTAGAAATAGTACTTTTCAGATATCTGTACCAGTACCAGTGATTGTGGTCCAGCCAGTGCTGTCACTGCATTAATACTGAGAGAGTTTAAGAGTGACACAACTTCCGAATCCTCTGGTTCCTTTTCTGGAGCGAACTGAACCAGGAAGACAGCGTTGATTCTCCAGGATGTAGCAAGGTTTCTCGCATTGTCTGTCATTCGATTGTCAACGATAACGACTACGCTATCCAGCTGCTCGTAGTAGGCGCGAAGAGCTGTTTCTTCAAGAAACGGAACGTTTAATGGTAATGCACCAGTGGCCAGTAGCATTGGGCCTTCAAGCCGAGAACCAAAAATACATGGTAGTACCACTGCAGAGGACTGGCTCTCAGCGTTGCCGTGGCCAGGTGCGACGAATTCAATGCCTGTTCCGAAGCGAATGATCTGTACCGTATCTTGTTCAATAAGTGATGGGATTGAGACATTCTGTGTAGCTAATACGGCATTGCGTGCACTAGGTAGGATGGAAGTAGTTTTGGTTTCGCTCCTGGTTATGTCGCTATCTGATGCGGCGGTACCAACTGGTTCTGGTTCTATGGCTTGTGTGGTGGAATCCTATAAGATCAAAGACGTTAGTTCTGTGTGCTAATACATTTATAAACTTTTTAAACTTATGAGTCAGGTGTTAAATTCCTCGAATGAAGTGAGTTAATTTAGGAACAAATTCATGAATTTTGCAAGTATGGAGAGATTTGGTACTGACCACTGTAAAATCAGCACGCTCAATAGCCTCCCTGAATGAAGGACTGCGCAGCGCGTGGCCAGAACACATTAAATTATTATCTGTAGTTGGCGTTGGCAGTATCGAACAGATCAACGACTCTCTCTCACGCTTGATAACCATTGGAGAGCAAAGAACCGCGTCTCCAATTGAAGCAGCATCCAGAGGAACTGGAACGACGTACAAGACCTAAAAGTTACCAAATTAATATGTACTTCAAACATAGGTGTGTTTTGAAATGTGCTTACCTTTTCTGCGTGGTTGGCAACCAGAACTACGGGGTTGTGTTCCCGAAATCTTATTAGTTTGGTATACTGGTATCCGGACACAAACACGGCGTATGGTGTATTTTCACATATATGTCGCTCATTTATCCTGATGTGATGTAGTAATGACTGTCCCTCATTAATATCTCCGCTATGCGTCACGCCTGGAAAGGTGTTTGTTGCATTGTAACAGCTCGTTTTGAACTCTGCATTTGCCAAGCACAAATCGTAGTAAGTTGGCTTTCGTTCAGATAAGGCAAAGATTGCAATCTCGTCTGATAGGGGTACCTTGAAAGTCGAGGCTGGAGCTTGCTGGACGATGTACTCTTCGTTGAAAAGATCTGGTTGGTGGTGAGTTATACATTCTAATGATGGAATCAAGAAAGATACATACGCAGGTAATGGTCAAATTCCGTCATCCGCTGTTGCAGAGCTTCTCCCAATGCGCCCAAGTCCACGGCATTGAAGAAGTAGTCCTCTGGGTGCGAAGAAATATCTATCTCAATGATACCGGTCGCCGTGTGCACGAGCAGTATTTGCTCTGCTTTGAATGGATGGGCAGACCCAGTTGGAAGGGTTTCCAGATAGGTACGAATTTGAGCTTTGGTCGTCGCCAGGGGATCAAAATAGACCTTGGAGACTCGATCCATGATTGCTGTCAGTTAGTTAGCCGAAGCAGGTCGGTTGCTTCGAATCAAGTCAGTGACTGATGGAAGCTGAGTAAGATATAAAGGAGGGAAGAAGAAGAAGAAGAAAAGAAGCGCTGACACAGCACTTCGGCATGGTACTTGTACCTACTGGTGGAGCCAAGAAGCTGTAGTTGTGACTCTCCAGCCTTATCCGTTTGAGTCACTCCGGTAGCCAGGCTACAGTATAAGGTATTTCAGGTTCAGATCACAAGTCACGTGTTTTATGCTGGCATCTAGGTATCTAGGTACCATTGACTGAGTAAATTTTGCTCTGTTTGCTCTCCTGACTGATGTTTTGTACTTTTCCTATGATTGCGCTGCTTTGTAGGTGTAGGAAGAAATGAAGGAAGTAAAAAAGGTAACAGCGATTCACCTCGCCTCGCTGACCTCAACTTTTGAGGTGGGCGGAGGGGGATCCACGTGTCTTCCACATTTACTGCGCCGCAAACTAAACGATGCAAAGATAATAGCTCTTAGTCAAACTCAGTCTTATGTACCTATGCTGGTAAAAAGATGAAATAAACAAGAGAAGATCCTCATCCTCATCCACATCCTCATCCAAACATGCACATCTACAAAATAGTCATAGTGTATTTGAACCCGCCTTCACCATCACTGCTGTACTCAAGTTCCCTATTTTCGGCGTTTCTATTAAATTTTGGACGCATTTCCTCAATCTTGAGTATAGCTTCATCCTACTGAAAGGTTTCAAAAAAAAAAGCCTCACCTAGTAAATTCATCTGCAATTCTGCCAATGGGATTCAAAATCAAACCCTTCAAGTACCAAAATTGCGGTGAGCTATCTTCAATTGGCGGTTTTTCTGGCTGTAAATCAATAATTGGTTGGTAGAAGAAATAACCGACGCTTCCTTTGCTGCCCTTGATCTCAGCCGCTCTCAGCTGATGTGATGTCTTTGCATGCATAGATAGACGGAGCTGATTTCCAATTTTCGTTTGTTGAAGATTCGTGTATCTATCCTATTGCGTAGATATGCGCACTAAACTCGTGCTAACTTTCCTCGAAGGCGAAGAAATCCTCCTTTTACGGCATCAAGCCCATTTTCAGTTGCCAATTCAGCCCTGGCTCCTGCAAAGTCAACTGAAGTATCAAAATAGCAAGGTTCCATATTGTTTCTCCAGGTAAAGAAATCTATAGTCCCATTAATTGATGCCCAAGAATAACTAGGACCAGCAACCATTATCCTTTACACTCCAAAGTAGCTGATGTAAGAAAGGGCCTGCGGAGCCGTCCTCCAAACTGGCAACGAATTGAGGCCTCAAAGTTTGAAAAACTGGTTCTGCTAATCCAGAAATTGATGTGAATTACAACCGTGCAAAGGGTACCGTCGACATGGCATTGTACCCTCAACTGCTCAAGAGCCTTTCAAATTTGATGACATAATTCCGAGGAGATGCAGAGACGATGTTTTCAAGCCAAGTCTGCACATTGTTATTAAGCAGTAGCTGTGCTGTGCTGTGAGAATGGCCGTTCCAAAGTGTTGTTAGAGTTCACATACGATACCGATGTAGTCGTGGCATAAAAACATAATTGGGAAGCGCGTCGAATAAGGCCTTTGGACTTCTAAGCCATCGAGCGAGGAGTGATTCGCATGTTAGACGCTCCATTTTAAGTGAAAGATGATGGAGATTTGGAGGCTTATACATTTCTGAAGGGAGGCTGAGCCAAGAGAAGTTTAGGCGGAATAATACCCAGGCTACTGGAAAAGTCGCTAGCGCCTCATGCCCCTAGCGTTATTTTGGTCCCCCCGGTCTATTTGCTGGTGGCGGATATCGGTTATCGATCAATGCCTTGAGCGCCTCCAAGTGGCGGTCCAGTCATGGAGAAACACGATCAACTTTCCTTCCCTAAGGATATCACTGTTAACCTTAAGCTGTACCTTCTTCAATCCCTACTTGCAAATCATTTTGTCTATTCTTCTCTTTACAAGGGTCTCACCAGTTTCGGGCCACGTTAATGTCACGTGAAACCCGGCAATAACTTCCCTCCAAGCAACAGCTTCCCCATCTTAACTGAGCCATAAACACTAAATATATGTTTATTTGTGAGATGCCTTTAGCCACTATATATCCACTATTTTGCAGCACCTTTTGGCAAAACAAGCCATGCATGCCGGTAGTTGCAGATTTAGCGCCCAGGCATCACTTCCACAGCTTTAGCGACGAGTTTAACTGGTGATTTTGTACTTCCTAGTAGGATATATGCCCAACTTTCAAGTCGTCTCCAGCAAATGGTTATATTTGTTGGAATCAAATCACCACTAATCAATTCCCAGCATCTTGGCATCAATCGAGGTGGTTAAAAACGTACAAATGAAAACTCACATGGTAGGCATCAACATAAGAAGACCGCCAAGTGGCAAGCCCACCTACCACCAGTACCAAACTTCTCCGATTCCACAACAGACACAACTCAGCTCCAACTCGACAGGCCCGAATCCCAAAGGTCCAAAATAACTGCTGCCTTACGAGCCAAAAGTTAAGATTTGCATCCGGAAACACACGGTCCGGTGTGAGTGGGAGGAAGTCAGCCAGCTCTCGTTTAATCTACCAAATCAAGTAAGAGGGGCAGAAAAGGGGCGCAGCCGACGTCTCGCCAGCTGTCAGCTTACTGGTTTGACGATGAGAACGGATTTTGGGGGCGGAACCATTGAATTATCTTTTGTGACTTGGCTATTCCCTTGGCCATTTCATTTTGGGGGCAGGAGTACGTTATCAACTCTAGCATGTGGGGTCCAGACTTTCGTACCTATATATCTTCTACTTCTATCCTCATTTTTTTTTTCGCTTGAAAAGTTCTCGAAAGACTGCGTCAATTTGTAATCTTACCTCTGGCAAAACATTTGATAATTGGAGAGTTTTGGATGAAAGTCACGGAAAGAGAAGGAAGATATTTAATCAAACGGTCGATCATAAGGCAGCACATACAAATTCCATACAGAATAGTTTCATAATGGTCTTAGCTCTCATCACCATGGGCACTCATGCCCTCAGCGAGCGACACCACAAGAAGAAAGCATCACGCCAGCCGCCCCGATGTCTATCACCGGAAGAAATGGAACCAACAACAACACAGCCACAGCCAGAACTCCAATCACAAACACCAAATCCAACACCAACACCAACAACACAACGAACCCGCAACCCAGCCAAAAGGCTCTTCTCAAAATCCAACAACAACCGAAAATCAATATCAGGAGCCTTCTCCTCCACAAGAACAACGACCGTAACCTCCATCACCCCCTTCACAATCCAAGACGACCAAGAATGCCAAATCCTCCGCATCCAAACCCAACCCTACGAATCCTCGGAATATTCAACCCTGACAACCCTCTCCCCTTACTCATCAGAATCCCCAAGCATCAGTTCAAACTTCCTAACCAACGCGAGTGAGAACATGCCTTTTTCACCCGATGATGTGGGGCGTCAACAGACTCCGGTGATTTTTGGTTGTGATGTTGAGAGTGCGAGTAGAGGGGAGAGGATGCCGGTCCCTGAGTTACAGGGGGACTCTCTTGGTGGCTGTTCTGGGAAGGTTGGGAAGGACTTGCCTGCTCTGAGGCATATTTGTGCGTGGAGTCCTGAGTATGGGATTGGGTACTTGTGGTCGGGGAATGAGGGTCAGTCTCTGAAAGAAGAAGAGGAGGAAGTGGGAGAAGAGGAAGGTGAGAAATGGGATAGGTTTATGGACGAGGTGGATGAGGTGTTGGTGCAGGAGTGTGTTGTTAGGCCGTTGGTTCTGACGAGTAGTCCTAGATTGCGGACTCCGTCGATTCAGAGGAGAGGGTTAGGACGGAGGGTTGAGGGCTGAGATTGATGATTATGAAGTTGGAGAATTGGCTGCGTTGGTTATTGATATATTAACTGGCGTTTTGGGAGCGCTTAAAGTCGGTGAATTGACAGATATAGATGATTATACCCTGTAACAAAGAATGAAATTGCCATTCTCGCTTATAGTTTCACAAGTTTACATTCATTCCTAGTAGTCGGTGAAACTGAGATAAGTCATCGTTTACTATCCTCTCACGAGCGGATGATTAACCGAGCGGAGTGCTTAATTTTAAGTAGTTCCTTGTTACTTTCTATAGCATAAGTGTGAGCAGAAAGTCCGAGGTATCAGATATACTGACTGCCTTCATCTATAGCGCGACTAAAGTTCAGAGCGAGTGAAGCATTTCAGTTGATTAATCAGGGCATTCCATTGCTTAATTGCTCACTCACTCACTTACAAGCGACAAGAAAACCCACTCTACCTTGAAACACCAAAAGCCATCGAATTCTCATCCCGCCTCACACCTCACACCTTAAACCAATCATGCCCCACAGCCTCCTTCACATCTGACCTCTCACCCAGTGTATACACAAAAAGCTTCTAAAGTAACTCCCTACACGACTTCTACTCCCCCCCCTCAAACACAGCTAAAACCCTCTTAGCCCAGTCACTCCCCACCCCAACCTCCAATCTTCCATTCAAACACATCTCTAATATATAATAAATAAATCTCGAGATCCATTCCTCCAACTCTAACTTTCTTTCTTTCTTTCCATTCTCGTCCACAAAGTCCTCCCCACCACGACTCTAGAAACTTTCCAAACCGTTGTCCCATTATCAATATATCCAACCCCCACACCGAATTAATCCACACCAGCCACGTAAAGATCTATTGCGGTATAACTACATAAACCTACAATATAGACCTTACCAGCAACGTCCTCGCTTGCTCTCCGATAGATCTCCCAGGTGTCACAGCAGAGCCATCCATCCATCCATACATACATACATACGATACCAAAGCCACCATAGCCAAGCCAAGCCAAGCACGCGAAGGACGCAATAGCGACTTCCAAACTCCTTATTGCCTAAGCGATCACCCAGATAGATGGATGAGGTGATATGATATGATATGCACAGTAGTTCTCAAGGTCTTCGACACCCTCGTTGATAGATCCCTCCAAGATAGGTACCGTGAGAAGTCGCTGAGGGCATTATCGAGGATTTTGAAGGATATGGCTCCTATTATCTACATACTCCCTGTCACATATAAATAAACTCCTCACTATCAAATTCCTTACCAGCAATTGGGGATGGGCTATGTGCCTGAAGTAGAAAGTGGTAGCACGTTTCCCCAG
The DNA here is from genome assembly GCA_022190145.1 of Pezicula rhizophila. NCBI lineage: Eukaryota > Fungi > Ascomycota > Leotiomycetes > Helotiales > Dermateaceae > Pezicula > Pezicula rhizophila. The sequence continues at coordinate 10,176 of JAJONI010000924.1, forward strand.
AGAAACATCCTACTAACAGAGACCAAGCAACAACAATATCTATCCCGCAAACTAGACATTCAAAAGGCGAGATAGTCTAAGTTACGAAGGTTTGCGTTTGCGTGTGTGCTCAATACTGAGAAGTGAATTGTGCGCAATATTAGGGGTTTTGGGTTTTGGATTTTGGGATTTTGGATTGTCATGACATTATGTGAAGAAGTTAAACATAAATAAAGAAAAGGTATGCATGCTCTCTGACCCGAATCAATAGTAGCACGAGAGTATTGTGGAGGGGGTCTTTAATTCCAGGGCCTATTAAACACTGAAAGAAAATGGGAAGTTGTAGGTATGAAATCGAGGCTGGTTTTAATGCACAAAAGCTGCGCTAACCTAGTCGGGAATGGTGTGCACATATTCACCTCGTTCGTACTCAATTTATAAACATGTTAACCGGTCTGTTGAATAATTACTTTATTTTCTGGGGCGTGCAGCAGCATATACGATGCACGCACGTTTCATTTTGCTTTTGGGTATCTCGGGCGACTTTATTAGTTAAGGCCAACTCATTATACAATAGATTCATTAGACGGATCAACCATCCTCGTATCCTCTCCCCCTCACTTCCCCTTCACATATGCCTCTACATGAACAGTGCAACCAAACCCAACAAACCAGCTCCCGACACACCTACTGACAAATGAGAGGCAGCTCCAGTAAACTGTACCGGAGATGCAGTAGTAGTGCCGTTGAATTTGGCCAGCGAAGAGGTGGAGCTGGCCTTGACAGTGCTGAATGATGGCGAAGCAAAGGTTGTGACTGCGGCGGCGCCAGCTTGAGTTGTAGTGGTGAGGGCGGTGGCGGTCTTGGTGCTGGTCTTCTCTGCACTGGCTGTCTCGTGTGAGACAATGATTGTTGTGGTCTTTGCGCTTGATTCAAGTGCAGTAGTCTTAAAAAATAGTTAGCGATATGTTATTTACTATGGAAGAATGGAGCTTACGGTCAAGGCTTGTGTCTTGGTTGTGGTTCGGGTGGTTTCGGTCGTGGTCGAGTTCTTCTCTGACTTGGCAGTAGTAGTCTCCTTGGCAGTAGTATACTCCTTAGTAGTAGTAGTAGTCTCCTTCATAGTAGTAGTTTTTTCCTTCATAGTAGTAGTCTCTTTCATAGTAGTAGTCTCTTTCATAGTGGTAGTCTCTTTGCTAGTACTCTCCATCATTGTCGTAGTTTTCATCTCCTTTGCGGTAGTGGTGCGCGACGACTTTGTTGTCGTTGTCTCGGTAGAGTTCTTCTTGGAGCTCCCGCTATTGCTGCAATCACTGCCTTTGCTCCAGGATGAAGATGATCCAGAACAATCATATGAGCCTGATGAGCCTTTTGAACCTTTGGAAGATGAAGAATCACAACCGTAGCTAGAGTTGCAGGACGATGATTCGGAAGAGCCCGAGCCTTTGGAAGACGAAGAATCACAGCCGGACTTGGAGCTGCAGGACGATGATTCAGAAGAGCCCGAGGAACCTGAGGAGCCTTTGGAAGACGAAGAATCACAACCGTAGCTGGAACTGCAGGATGATGATTCGGAAGAGCCTGAGCCTTTGGAAGACGAAGAATCACAGCCGGACTTTGAGCTGCAGGACGATGATTCAGAAGAGCTCGAGGACCCTGAGGAGCCTTTAGAAGAAGAATCACAACCGTAGCTAGAGTCGCAAGATGATGATTCGGAGGAATCCGAGGACCCTGAGGAGCCGGAGCCGGAGCCGGAGCCGGATGACCAGCTGGAAGAACCTTTGGACGAGGAATCATATGACGACGACGATGATACTGAATTGTCTCCAGAGTATGATGAGTCTTGTGTGGCTAGGCCAGTGGTGGCGAGTGCAGCCAAGGTAAGCAGAATTGTGTAACGCATGTTGATGTTTGATGAGTTTTGTTGGTATGTGAAGTTAATGGGTAGAAGATAATTGTGCTCTTGCTGACTGTGTTAGGGGAGTTCTGGTAGTTGATACAAAAGTAGTGCAAATTGGATGATAGAGTTTAAATAATAAGTACTTTAGAAATGAATGAAAAGGTTGACCAGCAGTAAAGAATGAATACCAGGCAACGACAGTGTAACGATGGAAAGCCCTTGAGAGATGCTACGAAGGTAGGAAAGCTGAAGACAAAGCAGACATCAAAGTAGATATATCTTCTACACCTCACCGTGGGTTTGTTTTTTTTTTTCGGATTACTTCAAACCCGTCGTGCTTCGAAAGTAGATCCAATCTCCGGGTTGATGCCAGCGATCCTCAAAAGGATCTTAGGTCAGACGAACCAGTGACGAGGGAGCAGGTGTGGCTATGAGCTGGCTGTGCCCCAAAAAGGGCCATTGAGCTTCCATTAAGCTTGTTGTGAAGCAAAGGGTGTTTTGGGAGACCAAGAAACTCATGGTATCTCGAGTCGATGGGCTGGAGAGCCCTTTGTTAGCTGTGGCTGTGTTGAGCGTCTCTGCGTCGTTGAGGCTCGTGCCATTAAGCATAATAGAAAGGTTAAGTAAGGAGTCGATGGTTCGTGAACTCTTGGCAGATTATCAGATGGTTTCCATGAGATTGGCACTAGCAAATCAGAGACGAGAAGTGACATCGCGAGCTCATTGTCTTCTCGAAGGAGGGATGAGTTTTGCATGACGACCGAGGTTATCAAACGTTGGAAGCCTCAGACCGCAACTCGAAACAATACGATGAAAAAATAGGCGAGAAGCTGAAGAAATTAAGGAGACGAGGCGTGCAGCAACCACAGCCACTGTGGCAGTGACAATCATCATAATTCTAATGTCATTGAGGCCGTGTGAATACTTCTTAAGCTGGACGACGAGGACGATACTTGATACTTGCAAGTGCTGGTACTGCGTAGTAGCTGCCGATGAAGTTACCGTGAGTAGGACTTGCGACTAAAAGATCATGCCTACAGCACTGTACCGCCGATCTACAGCACAAACTTGTTTTCCCAGTGGCATGATAAATGAAGGTCAATATGATCTCCATTATTAACGGGGCGTAGGTGTTTGATGTCTGTTCTCATGGGCAGTTGTTTTGACAACAGCAAGGTCTAAGCCAAGGCAAGTTCCGCCGGACTCTACGAAGGTACCGCTGACTAAGTTCACCTGACCCAGCTTCGTCTCCATCTTTTGAGATGTTTTTGACGCACATCGTATATCGCCTCGTCGCCCTGCTTCCCGCGGCGCCGCCCTTTTCCACCGAAGCAGACAGATGCGGTTAGTAGTAGTAAGTGTACTTACGCAGTACTACAGTACGATAGTAAGCAGTAGTAGATAGCTTAGATTGCTGTCGTCTCTCACTTCGGGTCCCTCACAAGAACCCAGTTGAACTCCAGTCAGTCCATCGTCGTCCATCATCATACCTTTTGAAGATATAATAATAATAATTCAATTTCAATCCCCTGTATGTTCGGCTTTTCCGCTTCAGCTTCTTATCTTGTTGCTAATAAATAACCTTCCCGTCGGCCAACTGGTCTTTACGCAGTACCTCCTCCGTACAGTACTTACCCTTCGCACTTCGCACTCCGCACTCCGCTCCACGACATACATCCGCAGATCAGTACATCAGCAGCACATCAAGCAACGATAATAAAAATCCACCAGCAGAAAATGACACCTGCCTGATCGAGCGATAGATACACCCCACAGAACTAACTCTTTTTACACATCCGTTTACGCTCCCGTCTCTCCTTCCCTTGCATTTCCTCGCCGCACAGATTCCATAGGGTAACATAGTACGAAGTGTTGCCAGGAAGTAGCATGCAACCTCAACATCGCAGATATGCAACAAAACCTTCCATTGGTGTAGCGAAAAGGAAAGCCCCCCCTGGAATGTGCGCCTATCTGTGGTACTATGTACTGTAGTGTCAATTAATTGACTACGTATATTCTATATTTCCACTTTATCTCTCCTCCCCCAGCGTACATGATAAAGTACGGACCCGGAGAGCTTCCCGACATCATTACCGACCCCGCGATCGTTGGACTTAACGGAACCAGTTCTGAACGCCGCGCCGCCCGTGCAATAAGAAGAAGTTTAAGTAGATCTCTTATCCCGCCTGCATGCTATTTTGATTTTCTTGGTTCTCTTGGTTCTCTTGTTGTCATTGCTTGTTTTCAATTGGCAAACCTTGGCCTTTTCTGGGGGAGGGATATTTTAGAGATATTCCAGGGCTACCAATTACTATTGCACGGGGAATTGCCCTCGCAGATCCAGCACAATGGCAGACATTGAAAAGCCAACCGAGGTGACGCCTGCGGATATGGAGAAGAACCCAGACGTCCTTCAATATGTGAAATCAAACGTCCCCGGGGCAGCGGTGGTGGAGAACGGTTCCATTGATATCATGTTCAAACATGCCGATAAAAACGATGCTGATGAGGCTATGAACGCCTTCTTGGGTCACGAGGGAGAGGTGGTGGAGATGACGCCAGAAATGGAACGAAATCTGTTGCGAAAGATTGATTTGAATCTTATGCCTGTACGCCTTGAACCATTGATTGTTCAAGCAATTCAAGGCTAACCCTTCGTCAGATGTTGTGCGTCGTTTACGGTCTGAACTACCTCGACAAGACTACACTTTCATATGCCAGTATCATGGGCATCAAGACTGCAATCCACCTCAAAGGCGACAACTATCAATGGCTGGGCAGCATGTTTTACATTGGCTACCTGTTTTGGGAATACCCCACGAACCGACTGCTGCAACGTTTGCCCCTCGCGAAATATTCTTCCCTCTGTATTATAATGTGGGGTCTGACGCTGTGCTGTATGGCAGCAACCAAGAATTTCGCTGGTGCAGTGGCCGTTCGTTTCCTTCTCGGTGTCTTTGAAGCGGCAGTTAGTCCCGGATTCGCCCTTTTCACCTCGCAATGGTACACGCGGAAGGAACAGGGTTTGCGTATAGGAATATGGTTCTCTTTCAACGGATTTGCACAAATCTTTGGAGGCCTTGTTGCATACGGAATCTCGGTTGGAGTTAAAAAGCACGGCGCGGCAATCGCATCATGGAAAATCGTATTCTTGGCTATTGGACTTATAACGGCTGCGGTAGGATGCATTTTCCTTTACTTCATGCCTGATAACCAGTTAAACGCGAGGTTCTTGAGTCCACATGAGAGATTGATGGCTGTTGAGCGAATCAGAAAGAATCAACAAGGTGTTGGCAACAAGCACTTCAAGTGGTATCAACTCAAGGAAGCTTTACTTGATCCCATGACCTGGGCTATCTTCTTCTATGCTCTCGTAGCAGACATTCCCAATGGTAAGCAACAACCACTTACTCTACTTTCTTTCATCCCAAGTCTTACATGAAACAGGTGGCATCTCCAACTTCTTCTCTCAACTTATTGTCTCCTTCGGCTACACACCAGACCAATCCCTCCTTTACGGTACCCCTGGCGGAGCGGTTGAAGTTGTCACTCTCATAGCCTGCGGCTACCTAGGCGACAAGCTCAACAACCGAATCCTAGTCTCCATGTCCGGTCTCATCATCTCCATCACCGGCATGCTCCTGATTGTATGTCTACCACTCAGCTCCAATTCCGGACGACTAGCAGGCTATTACCTAACCCAAGCATCACCCACTCCCTTCGTCGCCCTCCTTTCCCTAATCGCCTCCAACGTCGCAGGATACACCAAGAAAACAACAGTCGCAGCAGTCTATCTAATGGGCTACTGCATCGGCAACATCATCGGACCTCAAACATTCCGCCCTCAGGACGCCCCCCGATACAAACCAGCCGAGATCGTCATCATCGTCTGCTGGAGCGTGTGTCTGATCGATCTAGCTTTCATCTACTGGTACTACCGACGTCAGAACAAGAAGAACGAGAAGATCCGAGCGGCGCCTGGCTATGTCAAGTTGGAGAACCAGGAGTTTTACGATCTGACGGATAGGGAGAATCATGAGTTTGTCTATACGCTTTAGAGCTGCTGACAAGATTGAACTGTATTTATTGTACTTAGGTTATCATTAAGTTAAGAATGCCAAAAAAATTTGATGTGAGATTTATTGTGTTTTTGTGGAAGATGCATACCTTTTATGGTTAGATGGTTCGGCTGAAGTCTAACATGTAAGTGTAGGCTCGGTGGTTTGTATTCTACTCTTCTGTCAAAAGCTATTTGCCACTTTGGGTCTTTGGTTTTTTAAAATTTTGGGGCGAGTGATCTTATCGTGTTTATCGTGTTTAATTAATGGCAGCTGTGGAGTCGAGGTAAGGAATGCTAAAATAGATATTGTAAGAGGTTAGTTAACAAATACTATGAAAGGTACTACTAGTTAAGCGAAGGAGAAAGGGGGGAGAGTGCCCGGAGTGGAAGGGGAGGGAGGAGGGTTTATGTTAGGTAGGAACGTACAAGTAAAGTAAAGAAAGTAAAGTCCTAACTAAGTGTAGTATAGTAACTTTACAGCTTTTAGAATCTTTGTAGGTGGGTATTAGACTGTGCTTTATTTATATGCTACTTGTTAGTAATGT
>JAJONI010000925.1:0-16646 GCA_022190145.1 Pezicula rhizophila
AATTTCGTATAGTATTAAGAATCCCTCGAGAGTAAGCTCTTTGTAAGTCTTGCCAAATATTAGCAAGAAGCTCTCTTGAATCGACCCATTGATCTTGTTGTAGAGAAGTATTCAGAAGACACTAGCCAGACAGAGTTAAAAGCTTAACTACGAGCCCATCAGCTCTATATTATAGTAGGTGTAACATCGTTTTCGCAGGCAGAGATTCCCAGTTAAATTGCTCGTAAAACATGCATCTCTTTCAAGAGATCCTTTCCTTCATAAAATATGTTAACCATAACCAGAACGAATTGCTTCTTAACGTAGCACTTCCAATTCTAAATAATACATTGATCAAGAAGTTGATTGACTGAAGTTGCATTTGGAGGGAGAGATCTAACCTAAGATATATTAGCACAAATTAAACTCAAGCTTCTTTATTTACCTACTTTGTATGTGTCAAATTCTCCAGCTTCCTGCACTAATTCAACTGCAAGCAAGCTCGTGGGCACTGAAGTTATCCATTAACAGCAACGCTTTCTTACCAAGAATACACACCTCTTGTTTCAACATCCGCTGGTATTCCTCTATAATCGGATGGGTAAACCAGGCAGTATTGTTGTATTGCTAGACAGCTCCAATATCTTCGACACTATACAGGTTCTCATGCCAAGAGGAATGAGGAAGTTCAGAGCGCCTCCGTCCAGCGGCTTCAAACCTCTCTTACGCCAAGAAAATTGCTTAGTTAATCTTACAGTTGATGCCTAATAGTGAGTGCAAACATAATTCAGAGTCCTTTTAAGAGAGTATAAGAAGAAGACAAGCCATTAATCTATCAAACACCATCTAGAGAGAAAAAGAGCAAGGATTATATATACCAATATCAATCAAGACAGGAAAACACCACTACACTACACACACCTTTTCTAAACCGTCGCCTTAACATTACTCCTCTCCCTAATCTCCCTCACCAACCTATCATTAATCGGCGTCACCACACCAACCTCCCTCCCCCTCCGCGACCAATACCCATTAATAAACTGGACCTCAGTCTCCCTGCCAGCTCTCAAATCCCACACCATAGAACAAGTCGTCTCCGCAGTCTTCGTAATGATCGTGTGAACCGTCTCCTCCAGCCGATCAACTGAAAACCGCTCATCAACTCCAGGTACATCCTGCAGCTCCGGGAGTGCGCGAACCACTTTCGAGATTTCGCACAGAAGTTTCCTGCGGGTCTTGGGAATCGTGAACAGGAATTTGTTCTGGGCATCGTTCAAGGCACATAGTGGGTTACAGAAGGCGTTGACGGTCAGCTTCTCCAGTTGGATTTGGAAGACGTCGGTGAAAGAGTAGGACGTGGCGTTGAATCTTGGTACCGAGGGCAGTACGTTTAACAGGTAGGGATCAGCCTGGATGTCTCGTAGATCATCACTATCCGTCAGTGATGCAGGAGGAATTGGGCCTAGGGACGTGGTAGAAAAGCCAGTATGTGTGATGTTGAAAGGAGCGTTGAGACTAACTCCGTGAGATATAACTCCCATGATATAATTTGGTCGTGTCCGAGGATCCGTGAACAGATGCTGGTTCACTGCCTCGATCATGCCTGATCCATTTTGAAGAAAGAGAACCGTGGAATTTTGTGTTAATCTCTGTTTGAGCGGCCAGAGAGCATTGACCGTTTGAGTGGCCTTGACACAAACGATCAAATTTTCAATCTCGTCAGTCACAGGAGAGCCTATTTCACCACGTAGATTTTCTGGGGATGCCGAGTACCAGTTGGAGTCATGGAGAACCTCGAAATCGTAGTTGCCGCGATTTACTGTGTCGCCTTCCCTGGTTTTGAGGGAGATCTGGTTTCCATTCTGGACGTAAAAGGCGAGCAGTGATGCGCGATGCAGTAGGAGTGTTATCGATGGCCGATTCACGATCTCAGCCAGCGCATGAGCGGCGAAGGTACCGATGCTTCCCAAGCCAAGCACATGCACTCGTGGTACCCTAGCCATGGAGGAATCGCTTGCAGCTAGGAAGTATTTTCGGTCCACAGCATGCCAGACATAAACAGAATAATAAACCAGCCCGCAGAAATAATGTCAACGTGAGGACAGAATATATGGCAGTAATATGATATCCCTGGACTTATAGACTTAGCAATAAATACAGATATCAGAGACGGTGTGAGTATCCTATCCTGGTGACAGGGCGGTCGCCGAGGTTAAGAGCCTCTCGTAATTTCAACCCAACTCCTTCGCTCAAATCCGAAGCTTTTTGAACTCCAAAACCAGCAAGGATGCAAAAAATAATCCTAGAGAGTATTTCTTCTCCGCTAATCTATATTCCATCAGTTATGGCTGTGGATATTTCTTTCGTGTTCTTATGTGGTGGGTAGGTCATGAATTCTGCAGCCCCTTGTGGCGTAGGGTGTAGGGCGTAAGGCGTAAGGTGCCCTATTGCACAGCTTCCCACTATTTCTCAAGACCATTCTCTTTTCCTCATTTCCCTTTCCTTTAGAAATCTTCAAAATCAAATAGAATTTCACACAAAAAGAATTTTCATCTGTTAGTGACATTATAGGGGTTTACGAGTCATCGATCACCTGAAGTAGCAGTAGCAGCAGGGCTCGCTTTCATCCCAAGTAATCTTACGTCGACCTATCTATCTTCAAGACTACATACCATTCTGCATAACAACTTGGAAAGTTCGTAGTAATAGGTTAGGTAGCGCCACCGTAGCGCTCATCGTTTCCCTCTGGTTTGACTCAGATCATGCAAGAGCTATAGACATAGATACAAACATAGCATAAGTAAAGATTAAAGAGTACCATCTCACCGCCTACTATCTACCTACCAGTGCCTATACGTCTCCCCAGCCATCATTCCCACAACTACACATACGGTATAGTTAATCTACCACTCTTCCCAGCTCAAGTAGTCACCATACAAATCAAAACAGCGAAATGAACACAAACACAACCTATGAATAACACCAATGACATCCAGCCACAACCCAAGCTACGCTATCTCCTCATCTCATCCCATCCTATCTTTACCACTATACTCAATCACCAGTACCCTCACCAACTAGCGACCTGCGCCCTAGGGCACACATAACACGCCTTACGCCACACTTCACACTCCCTACTCCCTACTCCCTACCAGCACCTTACCCTTCCATCCTTCAAACAAAACAACACTTATTATTGGCTCGGGTGGAGTAGTAACACTGGATTCTGTTGTATCGGCAACAAATCGTCAACAGATAGACTATTGTCGGATATAGTACACACCGTGATTCGATGGAGAGACGCAAGATAAGGCCCAGACACGCTTTTGATCGTGTAGACCCCTTCTTGGTATATAAGTTAGAGGAGGGAGCAGAGTTTAAGATGCTGACAGGCTCCTGCTTTAAAGCGACCGGTTCGATAAACGGCATATATACGAAGCTACCTAGTAGTTCTTGCACGAATCTTTTTTGTTGGAAGTGAACGCTTCTAGCATGGAACCATTAGAGATGTGCTCCAATCCACCTTCCACAAATGGGGCTGCCGTTTCGCCAAAGCTCACTCGAGAGTTTTCTGACGACATCTCATCCCGCTTATCAGACCTTAATCCATCCAGGATCAAGATCACATTGTCCAAGAACCCCCGAGCCGTCCCGGCATCCGATTCAGCAGAAGCCAAATCTCACGAAGTATGCACAGATCACATGATTGTTGCATCATGGACATCAAAGCAAGGCTGGGCGGATCCAGAACTCATTCAGTACGGACCGCTATCCTTGATGCCAACAGCAAGTGTGCTACACTACGCGACAGAATGCTTTGAAGGCATGAAACTCTATCGCGGTTATGACAATAGACTACGACTCTTTCGACCGCAATACAACTGTGAGCGGATGATAGCCTCTGCTCAACGTATCTCGCTGCCTGGCTTTGACCCAAAAGCACTCCTCGAGCTGGTTCGGAAATTGTGTCAAGTCGATGGCCCAAAATGGCTCCCGAAAGACAATCCTGGCGCATTTCTCTATATTCGACCAACAATGATCGCTTCAGATCCAAGCCTAGGCTTCCAGGTGCCCAAGGAGGCTTTGCTATACATCATCATTTCATTCTGGCCACTGAGCCAGCATCTCACCGGAACTATTCTGGAAACTGTGTCAAAGCCTCCTCCTCAAGTAGGGATACGTTTACTTGCCAGTCAAGAAGATGCCGTCCGCGCCTGGCCAGGGGGAACTGGCTTTGCCAAAATCGGTGCAAACTACGGGCCTACGCTGCTCGCCCATAGTGAAGCAAAGAGAATGGGTTATGATCAAGTGCTTTGGCTTTTCGGGCCCGACTGCCAGGTCACAGAGGCAGGGTCGTCAAACTTTTTCGTGATTTGGAAGACGGACCAAGGACTGCAATTAGTGACGGCACCCTTAGACGAACGGACTATCCTAGCAGGCGTGACCAGGCAAAGCATCCTAGACCTTTCAAGAGAGAGATTTTCTAGCACCCAAGAGAGGATTTGGGCTCTGGACGATACAGCACCTCGACGGGTTGAGGCCGTCGAAGTGTTGGAACGAACCTTTACGGCGTTCGACCTCGTCTCTGCCGCAAACGAAGGCAGACTCCTTGCGGCGTTCGTGGTTGGGACTGCTTCTTTTGTGACTTCGGTGTCCCAAATCAATTTCAAGGGGCGACAGATCGATATTGATCTTGGTGCCGTTCCGCATGTTTCCCTCCTGCAACGCTGGATGTCTGACATCCTATATGGGAAAGAGCCAAGTGCATGGGTGGATATCGTTGATGAAGAGTGAGAAGAAAACAGCCTCCAGTAAAGCATGTCCCAACGTCTCTTGCAGTTAGTTGATCCATGTTTTAAGTGAATGGGTATGTGTGCCCCAATCGAGTTAAGAATAGGTCTTTGACCAATGTAGAGTTTGTGGAGGTAGAACTTAGTTAGACCTAATACATCAGACAAATCCCGCAGACGGCAGGGAAGGCATCTATATCAACTATTGCAAGCCCGCCTTTCACTCATCAAGCTACTTATCCAACCCATGCTGGCGTCGAAAGGAAGCCAACCATTCCGAATTGTCGGCGACAGTCTGGTTCCAGGAGTCTTCACAATCATACAACACTCGTCTTGACTCTTGCTGAAACATCTCATCGGTAGGGAAAATGCCTAGCATTATCTGCTGCTGGGCGTAGCGACTCAGGTGCTGGGTGAGAATCTCTGTAAAAGCTTTAGTATTGGAGGGCAATTGGCCGAAATGGATCCTATCCGATGGTGTTTCCGCGACTGCCTCAACTCCAGCAGGTGCTGGCCCATTGACCTGCGAGCCAATCTGCGAAGAAATCTGATTGAAATGATCTTTAGAGCCAGAGCTAGTGGCTGAGAATGGAATAAGACTTAGTGATTCAGCACCTATCAGGTATGGAGGCAATGCGTTGGTGACACGGGATGCGACTGAAGGTTCAAAGCCGTGATCACCTCGCCAGCTACTCATGGTTGACCCTTTGCGAAAATGAGCCGCCAGGTGGTTTACTCGCTCCTCCCAGCTAGCCATGGTGAGATTGCAAAAGCCACAGCGCGAGGCAATTGGGGGGGTCTCCAGTTTCCAGTCATCAATCAACGGTAAAGTGTCAAGCTGGTGCATATGTCTGAGGTGCTGAACAAGATGGTCTTTCCGCCGAAAGATGCGAGACTGAGCTGTATCACCTTGGCAGGCCAGATGGTTATGCATATCAAGGTGCTCCGGGGCAGGATCCAACGCATTGCAATATGCACAATGGACTCTCCCTGTCAGAGGAGACACCGCTGAGCTTCCATACGGCGCACATCTCCATTCCTCCATATTCAGATGCAGGGATTTCTCGTGGCGTGCCCAGTCATATCTATGTTTGAAACTATCACAGCAGAAGGTGCATTGAAAGATACGGCGTTTGTCTCCATCCTTACGTCGATTTGCTCGCACTCGCCCGCCTGCTGTGCGAGAAAGACTCGAATATGGGCCTTGAGACGCAGCAGAGGCAGCAGATCTTGACGAATTTCCTGAATGCTTGGATGAATTGCTTGCCGCGCTATCGAAACTTGTGACAGAAGGCGCCTGGCGGTGCTCACGGAACAAGTTGAGATTTCCAGATCCTCGATTTGGTATGCCGTTTTCTTGCAACGTGGCATCATGACCTGAGTAATCCAAAGATCTGTCCTTTAACGCATTATATATAGCCGCCATAGGTGCTGGCTCGTCTTCAGGAGGTGAATCTTGCCATCTTTGCATAGGATCTCGGGAATCCGCGGCTGTCCAGCTTTGGACTGTAGACTTCCGCGCTGGGATGGGGATGGGGATGGGGATGGGAATGGATTTGTTCCCCGACCTCTGCAAGAGGTACCTACTTCTTCGCCTGGGAAGAGATGGTTGAACACTGTGATCTGATACTAGAGCATTCTGTCGTGCTGTACGTCCTGGGAGCCTACCGTCCTCGCCTCGAAGTGCCGACATGGAAGAAATAGGTTGAAGCCTCGTCTGGTCTTCCTCCACCCTCTCTGAATTAGAAAGATCTAAATAATCATTCAATTCTGTAGAACTCTGCACTTCTTGGTTGTTAGGCTCTTGCAGCTCGTCGAAGCGTAGATCTGAGAATCCTTCTTCCACCCCTATGGCAAATGAGGCAGGAGGAGTTTGATCGTATAGAGCAATACCATCGGAAGAAGGAAAGGAGTTGGGGAGGCTGCCTTGAATAGAATTGCTAGCGGAATGTGGCTGCAACGGTGTAAGAGTGCGATTAGGTGGGTGGTTGTGCACGAGTAATCGAGTTTGATCTAGCATAGGAAATTGACTATCGTGAGGCACAAATTCGACGGCGGGAGAAGCGGATGGAAAATCGACTGCGATGATATTAAAATTAAATTGTTCACCCGAAAGAGAGAAAGAAGAAGAAGAGAAAGAGAAAAGAACAGAGGGGGGCAGGGAGGGGTCTAAGGCAACTCACAGCACAGGTTTGCGTCCAAAGTTCCGAGCTGAGTGATGATGTCATTGAACTCCATTGGCTGCGTTGGATAACTTGGGTTGTGCCACTGTGACATTTTCGGCGGCTACGTCTGACTACTACTGACGACTACAGAGAGAGGATCACGATATTAATCAACAACAATGAAAGCGAAATTCTGTAGCTGGGGGAAGAAGGCGGTGAGAGAAGAGTTCATTTTCATTTTCCGCACTACAAGTCCTGGAAGTAACTGCTCCGAGCTCGGGATGAGTAATCAAACTACAGAATATATTATCAAGAAGCGATGTATTTCTTTCTAGTGAAAGGCAGTATAGTATTCTAATGGTTTTTTTTAAAAATATATATATATATATTCTTTTCTAAAGACAGTATGCATAGAGCAGTCGCCTTGGCACACTTAATGATGGGCCCTTGTAAACCTCTCTCTCCCTCTCAGGTTATTATTGTCACATAGACCACAGGGACAGAGAGTCAAAGAGAGTTAATGGAAATTTCATGATGGGTACGACCGAGAAATATGAGGCAGTGTATATGATATCTATACCCATGATAAACAACGCCAATGATCTCACAACCTCGACTTAGTCCCCGTATGTCCCCCCATCTCGCTCGACCGAGTCTGCGGTTTGATATTTTTGGCCCATCTCTCATCGATGGTGATTTGTTCCTTCCTGGCTTGCCGTTTCCTATGCTCTTGAAATGCCTGTGCATCTGCCCTCCACCTTGTGAGCTCGTGTCCGAGGAAGTCCGCTGTCGCATCTGCACACTCTTTCACTCGTTCCATGGCTACCAGGTGCCCACAGCCCAGAAGAACCTGCTTGACCCGTTGAGCCGCAGTCCCACCACTCCCTCCAACCCCTACACCCGTTGTGCTTAATTTGTCCTCGCGCAGTTTTGGAGATGACAACTCGGATTTTTCTCCGAAGATGTACAGCACGCTTGGTCGAAGTTCAGGAAGTTGGTTGAAAACATGCGCCGGTTCGGCACGGTAGAACGGATAGCCCGGGTATTCAGTTTGTAGAGCTGGGTCGAGATCTGGATATGTCTCGATAGGATCGCCACGATACGTTGGCCGCAGAAAAGTAAAAAGCTCTTGGTGCTTTGAGGTCATGAGGGTGACACGTTCATCCTTTGTTCCGTCTAGTTTTTTCTCGGCTGGAAAGAGTTCGGTCGGGACCTCGCGGAGGCCATACTGCACCCAAAGATCTAGGATCCGCGGATCCCAGGCCTGATAGAATCTACTCTTCTTGAATGCTTCCTCTGCAGCCGCCCTCGATGGCCAGACATCCCGCCGAGGGGTGGAAAGAATAGCAGGACCGACGCTACCGTTAGGTATTTGTATGACCGGGTCGAGAAGGATAAGTGATCGAAGGAGGCGAGGGTGCATTAGTGAGAGTTGAGTGCTGGTCATCCCGTCAGTCACAAGATCTCTGTCTGAAGATAACTTGACATACAGCTGAGTTCCGCCCATACTATGGCCTATGCCTACTAGAGGATGTGGCATGAGGTCTTGTTTCTGATTGACTAAGTTCATCAAGTCCCTTGCGTGATCGAACCAACTAGCTACATCATATCAGCGCGCGACTCAAAGAGCACTGCGGATCTTCTTACGATCATTGCCTAGTATTTCCTCATTAAGCAACCCAGATTGACCTTGGTTCCAAAAGTCGGCAATCCATATTCCCCGAATGCAGAAACCGTGTTGACAGGACCGTTCATGAATCTCATCCCAGAGAGGTTCGTACAACTCCTGCCTCACTTGTAAGCCGACTCCAAGCCCTCAGACGTAGATATAGCCTGCCTTAGGAAAGCCATTGGCATGTGCCGCTAGAATCGTGACATCGCCATGTTGGGGATTTTGATTGTCAAGTGGGATATACTGCTTGACGGCGAGCTTTGGGATATCACCATCTCCATTCGCGGTTGCGGCAAGATACTCTCTTGTGTGTTGACACTTGACCGTATGCTGCACCACCCGAAACCGGGATGTCATTCTCACAAATGAACGACTTGGCCGGAGGTAGGCCGTTTGTGCTAAACTCCGCGAAACTCTGCAAGTGAGGGTGGCTGGTTGCTGGCCTTGGAGTCCTGAAGGAAAGTATCTAGCCGCCAATGCTGTCATAGTTCTAGCAGCAATACCACAGTACAAGTGCCTTTGTTGAGTGCAGGCGAAGCTTAGGCTTTGCTCGTAACGGGGAACCTTATAGAATCAAATGAGCTGGAACCATTGACCGGATGTGTTGCTTGTATGATCACCACCCCGTCTCGCATCCTCCTACCGTCAAAACTCAGCAAATTGAAAAATTACCAGCGGGGATAGATAGATAGGCCTTGTAACAAAACTATGAAAAGCAACGCTTCTAAACGTCGTTCGTATGCCGTTTCTAGTCCAACAGCCACTGCACACTATCAGATCCTCTTTTACAGAGCACTAATCTTTACTTTTCAGGGTTTATTACAAGGGCGTTCCCCGCTAGTGATTTCTCAGTTTGTTGAGTTTTGACGGTATTGGTGGAGGAGAACCTAATGCAGGGAAGGCGTGTGAAGGTAGGGCGTAAGGCGTAAGGCGTAAGCCGCGGGCGTAGGGCGTGGACGCGGTAGATGTCGGATGAATGTCGGCCTTTGGACATTGCACAAGTAAACCTTAACCGAGCTTATAAGGGACATTTTCAGCTGATAGGAGAGCTGTATAATCTATCATATATGATAAGTTATGTAACTTGTACTATATCTAGTATAAAATTAAAATATACTTATACACAACTTTATATATTATTTATGTATCCTGTAATAATAATAGCAACCTAGCTACATAATAATTATAACCTGACCCGATTATATTATAATCCTTAATTTATAGAAACGGTATCCCCACATAGGGAAGAACTAGGTGGACCAGTTTGTGAAGCGGTATAACAATAGGCTAAAGAGCTTATCTATTGTGCTGGCCCCATGTGCACACTTAAAGGCAGAATTGTCAGGCAGCTAGCTCCGAATTTGGAAGACAATCTATTCACCTACATCGAGTATCACGACCAAAATGAAAATGGGGGAATAACAGTTATCAGCTCCATCACCGTGCGTCTAGGCTTAAAAAAGTAAGCCAATCTGCCCGAGGATTGCGCACATTTCCAAGACGAATATTAATATAGATACCGGTATAAACATCTCGTTAGGTCTCTTGTAACGTGTGGTACAATTATACTTAGTCAGCCATGTATACAAGAAACGGCATGGCACCGAATTATCTACAGCGTGCGGCTGAGAAACGTGCCAAACAAGCCTCTCTGATTCCTTCTGAATGGCGCCTCACAGATTGCCCCCCGATTAATTCTGTTCCCGATGCCGTGGAATATATTCGCACCTCGGGTCTTCTGACGTCTGAAGAACTTGCTGTCACAGAAACATCCAATGTAGCTGATCTCCTTCGAAGGCTTTCTCAACGTGAAGTCTCTTCCCTCAAGGTCACCAAAGCATTTGCGAAGCGTGCTGCCCTAGCGCATCAACTTACCAACTGCTGTACTGAGATATTCTTTGACGACGCCTTCACTCAAGCTAAGCAACTTGATGATTATTTGGCATCAACTGGTAAAACGGTTGGACCATTGCATGGCTTGCCTATCAGTGTGAAGGATTGCATTCATGTGAAGGGACTGGATAGCACATTAGGTAAGTGTGGGTTGGTGGACGCTGGTTCTATCCTCCATTTAGGAGAATATCTAGGTGCTAATTGTCTAGGATGGATTGGGTTCATCAACAAACCCGCAACAGAAGACTCAAGTACTGCCAAGATGCTGCGGAAGCTCGGCGCAGTTCTATATGTCAAGACGAACGTACCGCAATCACTGATGGTAAAGTCCCGGTCATCGTCAAGCTTCATCCTGGCTTTGCTGATGGGTCATTCAGATGTCTGATTCGAACAACTATGTGTTCGGGCAATGTGTTAACTCTCTCAATCGCCGACTGATTTCGGGTGGCAGCAGTGGTGGCGAAGCTTCACTGGTTGCAGCTTGCGGTAGCCCTCTGGGTATCGGGACTGACATTGGGGGCTCTGTCCGCATCCCTGCGGCGTTATGTGGTCTTTACGGGCTGTCGCCGACATACTCTCGACATCCATATGAACGCGGGGGGTAAATTCTACCTTTACTGACAGGAAAGACCAAAGAGACTCTAACTGGGTTTCAACAGATCTAGGCAAAACATTGTGCTGGCAAGTGCTGGCCCACTCGCTATCAGTCTTGCCAGTATTGAAGCATACATGCAGACTCTTTCATACGCAGAGCCATGGAAAATCGACCCGAGAGCCGTTCCCATTCCTTGGCGTACGGATAAATGTTCCATTACCCCCCCACAGAAACTAAAGATAGGTTTTGTCATTGACGACGGTGTGGTGAGGCCCCAGCCACCGATTGCACGTGCTGTGAAGGAAGTTGCCGATGCTTTGAGATCTGCAGGCCATGAAGGTAAGGTGGAAGGCCGTTCTGTAATCGGAAGATCTGATCTGACTGCAACCGACTTGTAGTTATAGAATGGGATGCGACATGCCATGCCACTGGCTTCAAAATCTTCGAGAAAGCCGTCCTTTCGGACGGTGGTGCCACGGCTAAAAAGGTGATTGACGAATCGGGCGAGCCTTTCATTGAAGGCATGTATATAGGCACAGCTAAAAATCTGCTGACGACGGAACAAATGCACGAGGTAAATTTATTTGCTGTCTTACTAAAGGCATTGAGAAAACATTGCTAACCTAGTTTTTTTTTGGCTTCATAATAGTTATGTGGTGAGAAATATGCCTTCGAAGCCGCCTATCTTCAGCGTTGGGATGCGGCTGGTCTCGATGCGCTGATCATGCCTGTGACACCGTGGGTGGGATATAAGCCTTGGACATGGGTAAAGTCCCACCAATACGTAGGCTATACGAGCATATGGAACCTGTTGGATTGGGCAGCTCTTACGCTGCCTGTCACCAAGGTTTGCAAAGAAAAAGATCAGCCCGTAGGTCATGGCTGGCTGGAATACAGTGCCAGAAACCCTGCCGACGAATTCAATAAGCAACAATGTAAGTCTCTGTTCACTGAAGATCTCCATTACTTTGCCAGCAGAACAGAGGAGAGTTGTTAACCGTTCTCACACAGATGATTTTGATCTAGTAGAAGGCATGCCAGTAGGAGTGCAGATCGTGTGTGGGAAATATGAAGACGAAAAGTGCATTGCTGTGGCCAAGATTGTTGACAGTCTTGTTAATAATGGCCGCTCTTGAATTGAACCATCAAATTATATAGAGAATCAAACATGGTATGCCATACTTCGATCGCAGTAGAATAAAAGATTTCCCTATATCTTGTTTTGTCCATAAGGCTGTTAAAGGAGACCGATTCAGTCCCTCTCTTACGTATTTTTACAGCAGACACATCTAATGTCTTTATCACATCGCAAACATATTCCAAAAACTAGGCATTTGAAACCAGATATTTTGCTAGATTCGTAGCTGTCCATACTTCTTTTCGGTATAGTGAGGAACCTGTGCTAGCAGCCTACAGGCTCGGTACTGCTCCGCGTCATAAATACATTCTTCGATTAGCGGCTTAACAAGCGTCGAGGGGAACGTGGGAGAAGGGCCTACGGTACCCAGTCAACTAACACCCTCGGGGCATACTAGAAGTTCTTCTGACTCGTGTATGCGCGGGCGATCATATAATGCACTAAAATCTAACAAAGATAGTTCCGTGAATCTCGGGCCTTGAAAACTTAATGTTCGGCTCTATTATACAAAGCTTGTCGATAGTAGACAACAGATAGAATGGTGCCGAACACCATCAGAGAGAGAGTGTGTAAGTTATTCCTAGGGTAGTCTGCCAAGGATTAAGGTTTCGAGGATTCTTCGAGTCCTGACAAAAAGTCATGCCCAGCAGTACCCGATCTGCTGGATCTCTGCGGTCAATGGATTGTCTTCAGCCTGGGTGAAGGAGAGAGAAATCCCATAGGTTATGCACTGGAAGTTGATTCCCAAGGTCTCGTGAATCACAATCCCGACTCGTCATGTTCTGTTGAAGATCTCACAAGATCCAGGAACTGTGATGACAATAAAGAGCCAACTCTACTATCTCTAGACATCATGGAATTGTTGGACTAACTCTTTCATCCGCTATGTGATTTAGGAATAAATCATTTGGGAAAGAGGGTAGCGATTTCGTTCTCTACTAGTAATAAGTGCTAAAGTTCTCTTTCGGATAGACTTTCGACTTCTTCCCTGTCGATTCTTCTGCTGTAGCATTTAGATAAATATGACTGAGCTCCTGGCCACGTTGGCTTATTCCGTGTAGGCGTATCAACTGAGACGGTGTATTGCAGTGTTACCATTGTCTGATTCTGTTGCTATAGTAGGATCTAATAGTTCGGTTAAGTCTTTAGCATCGCCTATTATCGACGCAATAAGGTCATCTTCTCCTTCGAGTAGTATTCTTCTCATGCTAAGAAGAACTGGATCGATATTAACAAATTCACCATTGTGGATAATGTCGCTAAGAAAACCTTCTATTGTAACATTGGTGGACAGTGAAGGGCTTGCGACAAGAGAAGTGACGTCTTCCCCCTTGTCTAGTATAGTGCTGATATCAGCCTTAACGCTAGATGTGGTAATCGACAGCATTGATTCTGGTGTGTTCTCAAACGCCTCTTTGATATTACTGCCAGTAGATGAAACAGAGGGTGCCGATTTGTGAGTGGCGGAGGAGGTGGCAGCAAACTGTTTTGCCAGTTGGTTCGTGTACCAGAAGAAGTCGCTGTTCTCTTGACGGCAAATTTTCTCGCTAACGCTATACAGGGCATTTGACTGTCTATTGTATGCGAGACTGAATTCGATATATTTCGAATCGGCAGTACGTGAAGCTGCAGCTAGTGTACCATGTTTATGAACCAATTCTTTACGAAGGGTGAGATATGTCGAGTACAATTTAAGATACCTAGGATCTAGCTTTGTCTGGGTACGGCCTTCGCTACTAGTTATCTAAGGTGTTTCGACAGTAGAGTTGAGAAGCATCGATAACATCTGCAGAACAGATCCAGGCTCTTAATTGCGATATAAAGCAGCCAAATCCATAGTAGCGGTCTTAGAGAAAATTCTGCTCGCCGTCTTAAGGCCTATCAAAAAGCGCCGACTGTCTAGGGACGTCTTAGTCGCCCGCGTATAAGCAACTCCACAGCGAACGCAATATACTATAAGACAACCCTCAATTCCTGCTGCCTGCTGTAGACGCTTTGTAAGAGCTCGCATGTCCTGTAGCTACTCAGCATTTTCTGTTAATCCATATGTAGCACTGTCCCCATTGCAAAAAAGAGGAGACTACTATTAGGTTAGACTAAGTACTAGCCTTTAAGATATTGTCCATTAATGCTATAATCAGGATAAGGCGGAGTATGTCGCACTATGCTAGTATAGAAGTAATGAATTAGTGCTATGCCCGCACTTTTTTGCGGTACCTTCTAGCCTTTAGATAACTATGCTACTTATTTATTTCGGCGTGCAATAAGTTAAATCATTTTATTTACTTATTGCTAACATCCATGGATCCGAGACGTTGCTCATTATTACTAGTCTGAAGTAGTTCGGTGTGTTACGTTTAGTAGGGCCATAGCCCTGCGATTCCAGAACGGTCGATTATCGACTATATTATATCGGCTTGTGATTCGTACTCCTGTTTTGTACTTATTAGATTAACCTTGGGTGAATATAGTTCTATGTAAAGAAATAATAAAAGTGGTTACATTTTTGTCCTTGCTTACCACACCTAGAATAATAAATTTGAGGCTAGTGGAGTCATCACAGGAAATCTAAGAAAATTCGGGGCTGCGATGAACTGTAAGCGGAGGGGGCGCTTAATGAGGTTGTGAGACTTCTTTTATCCTTGTGAAATTTTCGACTTTTCAGGGTGAAGCGAATATTCTTGTACAGGTGCAAGCTCATCTTCTTATCCATCTTATAGAACTACCCGAGCATACCTTGTACTAACTCCTTGAGATCTAAACTGTGTGGGCATTCGCGACAGGCTCTGAACAAGGGCTCTGGTTAAATGTGAATAGTGCAGGCATTACTTAAGACGGGCACTGAATATAAGCTCTGTATAAATGCGAATGGTACGAGTAGTATTTGCGATGGGTATTTCCAACGTTATCAATGTCTTCAGTACTGATCCTAAGAATGCCTTGTTGGTCATCTTCTGCGAATGCAGGAAAGTTTTTGCTCTTGAACCGCGTGCGGACGTTAGCATGAATAGAAGATCTATTGTTGATCAAACCTTCGGATGAAGCTTTCCAAAATATGGATCCGTGATTGAAATCCGCTGTACCGGTGCCTAGCTAGATGGATAGGAAGATGGATGGAGTGTATCGAGGTGTGCATCGAAGTGTAGGACCATCATTGCAGAGCCGTGAATGTGACTTAAAGCCCTCAATACCGGTAGCGAAACAGAATGGTCACCTCCCAATATCATCAACTTGGGGAAGTGGTGGTGCGAGGGGTTGGCTGGTGGTCGGCTTCCCAATTCTATCAAGGCCTCTGTCATCTGCTGTAGTGCTTCAACATTGTCGATTGGGGTGATGGGGGTATCTCCACAGCCAATCATCCTTGCCCGGGATGACTGATTCTCACCTGTCCAGATCTCTATGACTTCAGGAGAAAAGGCGTGGCAGGATACAGGATATTTACGGCCCAGCAGGGCAAAAGACTGCTGTGTTTGAGAAAGACCGCATGCTCTATCCTCCTTCTCAATCACTGCTGCCAGCCTTGGAATCGACTAACTGGCACCAAAGAAAAGCAGTTTCTTTGGTATTCTCTAATTCATATGTCAGATCCTAAGAGTGACTACTCCAGGCGCATGTAGACAAGCCGATATCCAAGCTAGCTGATTAGAGCAACAAGTATGTTGACATTAGCGAGATTTAAAACTGGACTACTTTCGACATCACTACCGATATGCTATTCACAGGAGGCCCGGGAAGTTTCATACAAGCAGATACCCATACATACGTTGATAAGACAAGACCAATAGGTATGAAGTGGAAGTAAGCGAAGTCGAAAAAATAGAATGGTAGCATTTTTCATGATATCGATCCCCTAGCTAAAGATGTGCCTATTGGTTCCTAGGGCCCCATGCCGGAAAGCGCCGGCGCGGACTTGGGGTCTCTGTGTAGAACTAGGTTGTGCTTTTGGTTGGCTTGGTCATTCTGGCAACACACACAGCGTTTTCTACAGCTGTTAGTATACGCCAACGGACTACCGCTGCTGAGGGAGATATATCTAGAATAAAGGATAATGAAGGATCTAACCTTTTCTGCCCTATTGTCAGGCTATTGGGGCAAAGGCACATTCCACGTCTTAAACCTTCTCTTTTGTATCTTGATCTTTAGCTCGATCACTTCGGCATCTTCCAGACTAGACAGACCATGGCGTAGATCGTTAGCTACTATTATCCACCTATCATCTACTGCTCCTAGCTTAATTTTTACCTGCTATTCACCTAACTATAAACGGATCCTTTAAAACCATTGATATAGTCCAACTTCGTCGGGTTAAAACCAGTCTGCATACTATGCTAGTCTACACTCCATGCGAATAATAAGCTTTTAACTATTAATGTAGTTTAACTTCGTCCGGTCTAGACTAGACAGGCTATAGAGT
>JAJONI010000926.1:0-16640 GCA_022190145.1 Pezicula rhizophila
CACCATAAATAACAATCTTCAGTCATCATCCCTCACTTAAAACCGACTCCAAAAACTTCATATCTTCACCAAACAAATAATTGCGTCCTTGTATTAATTTTTTTGCAACAGCAAATCTTCATTTCCACATTATCAACAAAAGATATTCCAACTGAATACCCATGCTTATTTCTACAAGTAATACTATCCTATTGTCTTAACAATAATCGTAAACGCTGTCGCTAGACTGAAAGAAAGATCCCCTTTGCACACCGAACTAGCTAGACATATACAAATGCTGTGGATATATGAATGGAAGAGTATGATACTAGCTCTTCTACCGCTCTTCTTACAGAGGAATAGAAGATATTAGTATGCTGTTGTTATTTGGCGTTCGCAGCGAAACAAACTTGAAAGGTGGAACCTCTGTATTAACTCAGGAGATTTATTCAGTTTAGGGTTATTTTGATTAGAGTGTGAGGTTATTTCCTGTAAAGGCTAGGAAATTGGTAAGTAACAAACTCTAGGGCTTTGAAGTGCTACTGTTTGAGAGTTAGTGAACAACATATCCCTCTGTGTGATAACTGCTACTCTTTTCAGAAATCCCTGCAACATTCTACAAGCAATTACATGTTGTTTATCTTTACGAACCGTTAAGTCTATCACAGGGAAGTGCAGTCTGATCCTCCATAGCAGCAACATTCTATAACTCTCTTCATCATGCACAAGAAAGGGAAACAAGACATGACAGTATTACACAGTAAGCTTTCAAATCTCACCCAACCAAGTTTTCACTTTCCAACTCCAGACTTGTAGTTATTCCACAATTTAATTTTCAGAGCAGGAATCATTTCTAAACCTTGTTAAGTTGAGCCCTCTAATTGGAAAGTAAACAATTGCTAGCCATGGGTCAGGGGTTGGCTAAATGTTAGGGTTATATTAATGTTGTCTGTAATCTTGAGTCGAAATGTTATGGCTGTTGAACTCGTGATGTGGAGTACAGGATTAAGCTACAGTATATGATGTCAGATGGGCCTTGAAGAATCTGACTAACCAGCACTAGGCGCAACTGTTGTCTAAGGGGTAATGCGGTAAGGAAGAACAGTTCTTTGTTAGGCAGGAGTGGTTCAATTTAGAGTGATCGGTCGTAGTTGATCTATTATTGAATACATTCCATCTACGCCTCTACACACCAGGAATCTTCATTTCGTAGAGATGGAATGAGTTGTCTGGACTTGGCCAATTTATTTTGCTTGCTTCGACATTCTAGGTTCTTGCACATGAAAGAAATACTTGGGCATGAGTTCTTCAACAGCTAAAAATTTAAAAACCTACTGTCCAACAAGCCCCCGATTCTCCCTCCTTATCCTCAGCCCCCAAATCCGCATCCCAAAGCCGCACTTACTCAAACCGATACCGTCCCTCCTCCCTATAGTCCTCCCTCTTCGAAACCGTAGCATTCGGAGCAACGCAAACTTTATACCCACGGGTAGGACTATACTCTTTCGTGCAACCATTCGGACAAGGATAGCTCTAAAATCACATTACATCAGTTCTATTCATCCCCTTCATATTTTCAAACTAGGAGAGGCCGTATTGGTGAAGTTAGAAGAGAGAGGATGAAAACAAACCTCATTATACTGCCACGAAAACAGCGGATCCGTTTCATTAGTGAGGATTTGGCCTAACATGGAGGTTTGATAGCCAGGTAATTGGCGACTTTGTTGGAATACATCGTATGATGATAGAGTCATTACGCCCCAGCCGACGTTGTAGTTATGTTGGATTGTTGTTCCGTAGATATATTCTGCAAAAGCCAAATACATTAGTAAAATTGCAAGACAGGAATATTGAGATGAGTTTGGGAGTTCTATTTGTAGAGACAAGGAATGATTATGGATTTACCTTTGAAACCAGACCATCGGATAGCGCTAGCACACATAGGACAAGATTCAGCGTTGGTATAAATGGAGAGATCTCCCCACGCAGCATAGATTTCTGTAGCTGTCATATTTCTAGCGGCGAAGACGGCGGTACAGGCATTTATAGCGGAGATTTCACCGTGGATACTAAAGCAGGCATAGGTGTCAGAGATGTCTCAAACTATAAATACGATGGCTGCAAATAGCTTAAGATGGCTTTCTTACGTTGGATCCCCCGTTCTGAAATTGGCTCCTTTGCAGACAATCTCATCAGATGTATGATTTACAATGATGGCACCAAATGAAGCGAACGGGCATGGCCCACTTTGCTCGTAAAGGGCTTCGTTGGTCTGTATGTCAAGTTAGAGTGAAAGGAATTTGCGAGTTAGAAAATGGAGACAAACTAATCGCATATATTTGACACGCTCGGAATATGGAATGCCGTTGACAATTAGGCCACTCATATCCTGATCATCATTTGCGATTGTCAAACCAGCTACAGCTGAGGAGACGAGCAACCCGAGGGTTGAGATGACCTTGAACTTTAGCATGACGAACGAACTAAGTAATGTGGGAAAGTAAAGAAACATGGAAGTAAATTCTACCACGGGTTTTTATATTGATAAGTAGGACAAGTTTAGGTGCTATTAAGCTACGACTTGCTTATCGTTTTCACCGCTTGCATTCCCTGCGCTACCCGCTACGGGGCCAAGTTATCTAGGTTTGTCTTCACCATGTCAAGAATGGGATGCTCAATAGCTTCCACAGAGAAAGTACGATAAGGGCTGCAGGTACAAGAAAGCATTCCGAAATATTGGTTAGAAGCATGAAACCATAATTAAAACCATGCCACTCAGCAATTTGACGTTGTAAATCGGTACCAACAACCATGTTTCTGGGACATATGTATGCATGGGTAGATCGGAATTGTCGTAAAGAAGATTTTGGGATGTCGGATTAAGATCAGCCTGGTTGACTTCATCCAGAACACCGATTCCTTATCGAGGATGCCCATTTTGATAAATGGGATGCTCTTGTTCTCATAATACTTAACTGCACACTTGTGCTCGGCGTCACTGCCCGTTTGGTGCGGTTCGGCCGTTCGCGGACACCCCACGCTTGAGTAAATAGCATGTACACCTAGAACGAGCCCGATCTAGATTTTCGTTCGTAGTCTTGAGGGGCTATCATTGATTTAGATCGGTGTGTTTGGTTGGTAGTTTTGATATTGTTGAACATTGATAACATTGATGTTTTATTTTGAGGTGGAAAAACCTCACCACCCGAAGAACATTAAGCTGCCGCGACGGGCATTTTCAGCGAAGTAAGCGCTAGCCAAATAGGGGAGGTGCGCTATAATATGGCAATTGGTTCCTGCCGTAGCCTGTAACAACCGCGTGTACTGTATACTCATGCATTTTGAAGGCATCAAGAAATGTACCATCTCAAACGACCTCTAGAGAAGAGTTGCAGAAGCCTTACAGGCAACACTTAAGTAATCGGAATATAAAAGTATTAACGTGACGTTGACGATGCATAAAGAAAACTACCCATATTACTAACAATCATGTCTTTCAACTCTTCTTTCGACGTTCTCACAGCAACAGCTGCCTCGCTCCAAGAGCAGCTCTCGAATGGAAGTATAACGAGCGTCCAAATCGTCGAAACATATCTTGCTCAAATTCAGAAACACAACCATGCGGGTATGAAACTCAATGTCTTGATCTCCGTGACACCAGCGAAGGATGTGATTGCGAGAGCAGGCGTGCTTGATGATGAGCGTAGACAAGGGAAGATTCGTGGACCACTCCACGGCTTACCGATCATTGTGAAGGTTTGTTGAGATCGTAAATTTTCTATAGAATTGAGTGCTGACAATAATGGTTGTGGAGGACTGTATTATGACGGCCCCAGAACTTGGCATGGATACAACGGTTGGAGCGTATGTTTTTGCTGGATTAAAGCCTAAGAAGAATGCTACAGTTCTTGATCAGGTAACCTCTCCGACTTGTAAAGGCCGACTGCTGCTGACACTTCTGTTATGAACAGTGTATTGAGAGTGGTATGATTATCCTCGGAAAAGCAACTTTGACAGTATGTGTTTTCCCCCAATATATTGAGCAGTAGCCCTGCTAACAAAACCAAGGAGTTCTGTGGTCACAGGTATTATTCCCATCACAACTGCAAGTACCGTAATTTATAATTGCAAAGGGGATCAAACGTCAGACCTGGATATTCAGCATATGGAGGACAAACCTTGTCAGCCTACGATCCGAGAGAACCCGGTCCACCAGGCAAGGACGAGTCATCTTTGATTAGGGACACTGTAACTCAATTACCCTCCTTAACTGCTATTTAGAATACTAAGAAGTTTTTAGGCATGTGGCGGCTCATCGTCTGGATCAGCAGTAGGAGTCTCTGCTGGGTTCTCACCGTTCTCTCTAGGCACTGATACATCTGGATCTGTGGTTTTTCCAGCTGGAAAGAATGGTGTATATGCCATTAAACCAAGTAAAGGCCTGGTTTCCTCAAGTGGTTGTTTCCGTATCAGTAGCTCGTATGATGGGATTGGTGCTATGGCAAAGACTCCCGCTGATTTGGCCATGCTTGTAGAAAGCATCTTATTGCCTGAAAGCAGGGGAAAGCTGCCTGCAGATGGTTATCGAAGCTTTATGACAAAGACTTGGGAAGGTGCGAAGATTGGAATTGTCGACTTGAACTGGGGTGGAACTGATATGGGAAAGTGGGGTTCTGATGGAATTGTAGGTTTGACTTCGATAGTCTTTTGCGTTTTGACTGACGATGCAATAGAAATCGAAGTTTGAAGGCGTTGTTGAGAGAATTCGCGCGCTTGGTGAACATACTGTTTATCCAGTCACTCCACCTAAGCCAGAGTCTTGCAAGTATAAAAATATGGGACTATATCACATAGCTTGTAAGTGTTTCTGGGAGTCTCTTCATCCTTCTTTGAAAGGACGTGGCTGACGATTTGTAGGCTATGAGTTTAACACTGTTGTCAAGACATTCTGTAACGAGTTCGAGAATGCTAGAGTACATAGTCTCTCTGATATCATCAAGTACAACGAAGACAACGCCGCCATTGCAATGCCAGACCGTAAGTGGCCTTTCTGATTAACAGAGCGAAACTGATAACAGATTAGCATTCCCGGACCAAAAACCACTCATCGATAGTTTAAATAGTCCTTTGACAGACGAAGAGTCTGGAATTGCTTACGCCGAAGTAAAGAAAATAGCTGGCGAAGACGGTCTTGGCAAGCTTATGGAAAAGAACAATGTTGATATACTTGTCTCACACTCTGACAGCACACTTATTAGCTTTGCAAACGCCGCAGGTACGTCTGGCATAAAGTATCCTAGGCCAAGAAGTTGTTTCTCATCAATGAATAGGATGGCCAAGCGCCACTGTGCCACTCGGTATATATGAGGAGAATGGCCATCCCTATGGACTTTTTGTTGTAGCGAGAGACAACAGGGAGGATCTACTATTTAAGTTCATGAGTGCTTTCGAAGCGACTTTTCCGAAGATCCAAAGCCCGAAAATGTAAACTTTTTGGTGTGCCAATAGACTGATTAGATTCTCTTGGTTTTGCAGGAATGAGCCATGTAAGCCCTCTCGTCAGCTATTCTATATTGGGCAGGTTGAACGGTATTTCTATTATCTGACGTAATGCAACATTTCACCCCGCTCTCTTATCGTTTTAGTCGTGCCTTAATCTCTATACGTAGTTCTACAGACTGTATGTTGAACATCGAGCCGTTCCAGTCATTATACTCTAACTATCGCGATACGTAGCATAGAGAGCAGCCGAAACAGGAACAATTTCAAGAATTATTTTTGCACCATTCGGTTGCTTCATGTCCTTACTTCCCAGCGGGGAAAGATTTCGATAGAAGAACTGCTTCAATTCGCACCAGTTACCGGGGTTGCAAATAATAAAGATGGATTTACCACCGAATCTTGAAATACCGGTATCTGAGATTGCGGTTTCTGTCCGTATAATCGATACAACCTCGAACATAAGCGGTTTCCCAATGTCGTCACTGGTCTACCCAGTGATAAAAGGCCACACGGAACTGGACTGTCCTGCATATTCCTTCCTAATAGAACATCCCTCTGGACGCAGCCTTTTATTTGACCTGGGAGTCCGACCCGACTGGGAGAATCTTTCTCCAAGCATCGTTAAGCGCATCAAGAATTGGAAAGTATCTGCGAAGAAAGGAGTTCGTGAGATTTTGAAAGATGAAGGCGTTGAAGGAAGCGATATTGAGGCTGTAATATGGAGTCATCACCACTGGGATCATATTGGTGACATGTCGACTTTTGATACCAAAACATCGCTCATCGTAAGTTGAGCCGTCTGATCAACTAAAATAAATCCCGTAACTGAGCCATTCAGGTCGGACCTGGCTTTAAGGACGAGTTCTTTCCAGGCTATCCAACGAACCCAGATTCTCCTATCCTCGATTCAGACTATGCAGGTCGAGAGGTTCAAGAGCTCGTGTTCGACACCAGCGTAAAGATTGGAAATTTCCCAGCCATCGATTACTTTGGCGATGGAAGCTTCTATCTCCTCGACAGTCCCGGTCATACCGTGGGTCACATATGTGGTTTCGCACGAGTAACAACTAGCCCGGATAGCTTCATCTTCATGGGAGGAGACGCATGCCACCATAATGGCGAATTTCGACCCTCCACGTACCTGCCATTCCCTTCGACTATCACACCTCATCCTCTCGATACCTCAAATATGGTGCCATGCCCCGGCTCCCTCTTCTCACACCTTCTCCCTGGTGAGAACAAAACGAGATCATTCTATGGAATTCGGCTTCCAGATGGGACCTCTCCTGGCGCAGTGGACGCCGATAAAGCGGAAGAGACGATCGTCAAGGTACAGGAGCTTGATGTTGACGAGAGGATATTGGTGGTAATGGCGCATGACGAGAGCTTGCTGAATATCGTGGATTTATTTCCGGCCTATGCCAATGGGTTTGTTGAGAAAGGGTGGGTGAAGAAGGGGAGATGGGCCTTCTTGAAAGACTTCAGGAATGCCATTGAGGATAAATAGAGTCAACTCTTACAGATGTTGAGGTTTTGTTCTTGTGATGGTACAGATGAAAAAGCAAATGAAATCCGGTGTGATTAAGGAAAGGAACGGCTGGTGTGGGTTGAGGCTGCGCTACTCAGTACTCTGTATTTGGTTGAATTCGAAAATACGACTTCAAGTTGTGAAGCATCAGAATACCCGTATTTGAAATATAAATATCGCTACTGTCAATGTCCAGTTGACCGGTCTGTGACATCTTTCGGGTTTTGTCAGTCTGGCTGAGGCGCATGACTTACATTTCCCTACTCAGATTGGGACCCTAACGATCACCATCTCTGTTGCAAAATGCTAAAGAATAACTACCATATTCAGCGATCCCCATGCTCTACAAGTGCGAATCATTATTGCGTGCCTAGATAATATAACAGGTTCAGGATCATAATTGAAATCTTTACACATGTCCCGATAATCCTGCTCTAAGACCAATCCTAGGTTACCTATTTCCACTGAGGCACCTTTACACAATGTTCAAACCGTCGTTAGCTATAGTCGCCTCTTTTGAACGCTAAATATATAGTCGGCTCTCAAAACTAGGGGATGAGCATGAATCATGTAAGATACAAAGATTAGGCGTGGCACAGCTGCCTTCTTAAGGGTAGGAGGGCTTCTGTAGTGCGTACCGCACCGAACACATTAATAGCATAGACTATTCGAATTATGTCTCGAGGAGAAGGGTTATCTAAACCAGAAGTCCCTGCATTATTCACGAGTATGTCTAGGCGACCGTGATGATCCTCGACCTGCTTGGCTGCTGCGTCTGAATCTTCAGAAGTCTCGTCAAGTTGGATAGATGAAAAGGCTCCTTCTATTGCTGCTATTAGTGCAGGATTCTATGTGACGCTCGCTGTCTCACTTTAACGAACTTAATCGAGACAGCATTTTCGCCTTCAGAGGGTCACGGCTTCTGGTCAACACATTGGCAGTAGCTAGAATGAAGGTTTTTGGCAGTTTCGAAACTAACAACTTGATTTACACCTACAGCCGGTTGATGTGAGTAGCATTTCTAGAGGTCGAATCATACCCTACCTTAAAGTTTCTAATAATGGAATCATGGACATGGTTTAATAACTCGTAACTCATAACTCAGGTGAGCTTTGAAATTAGGTTATCGTGCTACTGATTGGTATTGAAAATAATGGTTTGAATGGAAGCCATGTTTCTTCTGGACCAGTATAGGCTGCTTTCAGAATCTTGAAGGGACACAAGCTGAACTTTGAGAGTATGCAGGCAATTGGTAATATTGAAGCAAATAACACGACTGTTCCCAAGAATTCAAAGCGTCCTTGAGCTGGGGAGTTTATGTTATGCCAATTCATGGCCTTGTGTGGTTCGACTCGCCGACAATTGCAAAATCTCTTTGTCAATTGTAAGGGCTATTGTCTTTATTCGGCAGCTTCCTTTAACAAATAGAAGTATTCTGTGGTTGAAAGGTTTCATGGTAGTATACTCAGTACCAATATAATATATACTTAGTATATTTAGTCGGCGCGACTCTCCAATTGGAAACAACAAGATTCCTAATGTCCGGTTTATTTGGACGGAATGAAAATTAAGAATGGCATCATTGCTAATCTAAAAATTCAACGTTTCTTACAACAATTTCACAAGCACAAACTACAAACAATGCGTCCAAATCAGTGGGAGAGTAAGGATAGAATTCAGTGGCGAATCTACAGATATTCAGAGATTGTCCAGACTTAGCCAAGAGCCAGAAGCTGAGACTGCAATATCTATAAATGTTTACTTGCCCTTCCAAGCCGTCTCCACAAGTTCAGCGGCCGTCATAGTCTTAATCTCGGGGAATTTCTTGTTCAATGACTTATCCTCTGGCAAATCAAAGAACCCCTCAACGACCCAACGACCGAAAACCGCAAGCATGTATTGCAAACGCTCTTTAGGGAAGAAAGGATAGACATGGACGTGAGATGGAAGTTCAGAGACTTGGTAAGTTTTCAACTTTGCTATGTCGTCGTAGACCACAGCGAATTCGGAGCCTGTTAAAGCAAATTAGAATCCGAAGTACCAAGCTACATAAAGTGTGTCAGGAAGTAGATGTACATACCTCGTGCCTCTTCTGCTAAGTTGACAAGCTGGTTGAACGTGACCTTATCACCAATCACGATAGTTTCCTCCTCCCACTTCTCAAGATCCAACGAAGCAGACACGAATTTAGCAAGATCGAACGTGTACGTAAATGCCACAGGCTCGTTTCCAGTCCCTGGAATACCAGCCATCTTGTTCTGCATATCGATGGCAAAAGCGGCAGGTAGCATGTGACTCTTGATGTATGGCACACCATAGTAATCCAGAAAGTATCCGTTATGGAAACGAGTCCACTCCAAGTTGGTCGTTCTCAAGAGATCCATAGCTTCCTGCCTATATTTCAGATGTGGCATATATGTCACTGCACTATTCTGATGTCAGTTATGAACTGGGTTTTCTCCAAAAAAAAAAAAGGATAGAAAGAAAGAAAGAAAAGGGAAAAGAAAATCTCAACAATTGGATTCCCTCTTACTTACTCAGATGGCCAACGGGTTCCCCAGTCGCTTGTGATGAAACGCTTTGTGGCATTAGATTCTGCAGATGCTTTGATCAGGTTGATTTCTGCTGTTCCGGCTTGTTCGTCAAGAACTGAGAGGCAGGATATCACTGTGTGGATGTTGTTGCTCGTCAAAGCCTTTTTCATGGAGTTGATATCGGTGTAATCGGCAACGATGTGGACTACTTTGGGATCGATGGTCTCTGGTTGCTAATGATGATCAATTTAGTATATTGATTGCATGCGGGTGGTTGTATAGGTACCTTTCGAGCGAACACGAAAACATTGTGCTTCGGGTTCTCTTTCAGAGCCTCAACAATGGTTTTACCGACTTTACCAGATCCGCCTGCTACTGCGACGTTGACCATTTTGATTGATGGGTTTGATGTGTTGTGAAATGGGAAATTGGGGGAATGTGGGTGGTTGAGAAGTAGTTGAGAAGTAAGCTATAGATGTATCTTTTGCAAGACATTGTGTAGTCTTTATACTCTCCTGTCGAATATTCTTGGATTCTGCCTGGAAGAGGATTTCGGATGCTCAACGTACCCGACAGCTAGCATTATTTTGTAAGGTTATTGATTTCCTACATGCAACATAATTTTTTGGCTGTTCAAAGCATTCGGATCGTTGTTGCTTCCGGCAAGGACCCAACTTAGTGCTCACCTCTGGTCGAGACATAGGGAGGTTCGTCGCTTAATGACTTTTTTTCACCGGGTCCACTTTCCTTTTTTTGTTATTCAGTCTCGGCTCGCCTTTCCTTCATAATTAATGCACTAGTTTGCTTGGTTATGTACATCCACTGGTCACGGACTGTTCCTTCTTCAATCCTCCTCCCTTCCTTTAACAAACTACATCCAATAATCAATGAATGTGGACAGAATAGCCTGCCTGCAACAGCATCCTCCTGGAATTCTAGATTAATTTGAAGCTTAGCTAGACCAATACGAGAATCTGTGGCAGAGACTCGGCTCGCCGCTCACGACTCGAGGAAATCAATCCAGGCTTTCCAGTAACTGACTAACCTTCTTCTTCTTCGTGTTATTGGCTCTAATACTCGCCCATGAAGCCTATAGGCATGCGAATTCTTAGTAAAGCTGGGTGCTGGACTTGCCGATTAAGGCACAAGAAGTGCGATGAGCGAAAACCAGTGTGCCGGGTATGCGAGTCCTTGGGAATCACCTGTCATTTCGAAGAACAGAAACCGGAATGGATGGACGGGGGCGAAAGGGAGAAGGGCGCATTGATTGAGCTTAAACTTTCTGTTAGAAAGACTATAAGTCGTCGTGCGGTACTTCGCAATGCCCGGAAAGAAGATGAGAAGGCCTCTCGGGAAGACACAGTAGCAAACAACGATGATGAGAACAGCAATAGCTTTGGTCCACTCATCATTACAAGTGGGCCTCTCAATAATGCGCCTACAGGTACTCTCTCTTCATCAGCTATCTTGGCAGATCAGAGAACAGAAGAAGGATCTGGGAGCCAAGTCCAAATCTCCACACCGCCTAGAACCGAATTTGATGCCTCTTCAGCCAACCCAAATATCAGATTTGAAACATCGTCAATCTCAGATAATACCGATGGCGACTCTATAAGTATACTCATTGAGGATAGAGACCGTGATTGCCCATTCCTGTTGACACTTCAGGGGCCAGGCCTCTTTGGAGATTTTCAAGAGTCTCTCTTAATGAGTTATCTGGATTACGTTTTCCCTCTTCAATTTCCATTCTACTCACCCAGTCCTCTTGGTGGCGGTCGGACATGGATCTTTTCCACTTTAATCCGCTCCAAGGCACTTTATCACCCTGCATTATCTTTATCTGCCTACTACCAGGCAATCATCTTGCCGCCGAACCCAAAGCATACTCCTTGTGTCAATGCTTGTTGGGTTAAGTTACAAAAGCATCATTTACTATCGCTTCAGGAGCTACAGTCGAGTATGAACAAATGCACCGACTTGTCGCAGCCCAAGAGCTTAGTGTTAGCTGTTCGAGCTCTAGGTGCTATAGTTCAACTTTTGTATTTCGAGGTTTGTGGCCTTGATTTACCTATTATTCTAGCCCCTAACCCTCAATAACCCTGTTTAGGTATTTAGTGGTATCACGCAGGACTGGCCTATCCATCTCAACGCCGCATGCGCTGTGTTTAAGCAGGTCTTGAGTCATGTCAACCACGATTATGAGCAACTACTTATTATTCTGAGGTCAGAGCTCATACCCGACAAGTTATTCAGGAAGTGGGGTGCAATAATGCCATGCATTCCGGACGAAGCTTCGTTTCGCTTCTTCACTTGTGTTCTACTCTGGATTGATACAATGTCAGCCATCTCATTGAAAAGCAAGCCAAAGTTGCAAGGCTATCATCAAACTTTACTCGCAAATGATATCACTACATTATTGATTGATGATCTGACGGGCTGCCAGAATTGGACAGTCAGCGCCATTGGAGAAATTGCAGCTCTTGATGAGTGGAAGTACGAGATGAAGAAGATTGGAAAATTGAGTATGGTAGAACTAGTCAATAGGTCAAGATGCATTGAAGAAGCAGTCCAACGGAATCTCAGTGAGTTAGGAATGGCAATTCCCGCCCCAACTCAGGTAGGCCGCGTTCGTCCTCATCAGCCCACCAACACACAGCATATCCCATCGATTACTCGGCTTTTTGCGAATGCAGCTCTGATCTACTTGCACGTTGTTGTTTCGGGTCCACAGCCAGATCTTCCAGAGATCCAAAAGTCAGTAATCAGCAATATGAGCTTGCTATCTCCACCGCCAGCACTAGATCGTCTGCGAGCTCTCGTATGGCCATTATGCATAACGGGCTGTATGGCATTACCTGAGCAAGAATGCTTTTTTAGAGACATCTTGAAGACTGTGGGCGAAACGGGGAACAAATTCGGGAATCTAGACGCGGCTCTGAAGTGCATGGAAAGGTGTTGGGAACAAAGAGATTCGATGGACAGGGAAGGTTGGGAATGGTCTGAGCTCTTGAAGAAATCATCACAGGGGATAGTTTTGTTGGTGTGAATGTGAATTGAATTTACAAGGATATATCGGGAATTGGAAAAGTGAAGCAATTTTATTCAATTGCTAGTTGGTTTGATTCTTACTCAATGATTCCTTCTATGAGAGTAAAGTAAGTGAGGTATAAGTGAGATGCTTAACCTGTGAGTCCGTCCTGGTGTAAGTGTTACGCTATGCTCTCCTAGGAGTTTTAATCGTATCAATCTTAATTCTTACATTGTAAATGTTGACTGGAACAGGTTTATAAGGGTGTTTGAATATGTGAGGTTTTGCATCCTCTGGAATTTGATGCAATAGGCGGGAAACCTGGCTTGGGTTAGGGAATGAACGGTGTTAAAGGAGAAGTATTAGGCTGGGTTGTTTAGGAGAAGGAGTATAGAAGCAAAAAAAAAAAAAAGGATCGGGTGCCAAATGCATATCAGAGAATGAAGACTATCAGTCCGCATTTTATAGACATTTATTTGAGTTTTGAACAACGTAAGTTGTTATTCCTACAATTTTATACGCTTCGTCCGCGGCGTAATATTGAGGCAAGGGAAATCTGCCCGATTCTACTATTAGGCAATGCTGCAACTGCAGCTGCGACGTCCCGAATTTTATATTCTTAAAATGCGCAGTGGTGGGCTTGATACAAACTCTGTAAAGTAGGGAAGCATAACTACATGATCTTTGTGGGAAATGGGAATTGTCCATTTGGCATTAATAGAATGCAATGGCTTTTTAAACAGGAGGGGACGATTTATGAAATTTGTAAAATGGACTTGTTATTTTATTGTATGTTGTGCAGACTAAGATGGCTTTTTCATAGCTAAAAGTAAGCTCTATGCGCACAAGTAGATTTCGCAGAGAAAAGTTTCCGATGGGACAGCCCACCTTTGTGCGCAGATATAACAATCGGTACGTAACAAGATTAGAATATGCAAAGTGATAGTAGATTTAGATCTGTAGTATAACTTCCCTCAGCATACATATTTCAAAAATGGAACCCATCTTGGAAGGTATCAAGGCCGGGCCTAAGAATCGAGGTTCAAATCCACAACTTAATATACGAAGACAAACCCAATCTATCATTCCGTAGAACCAGCAAACATTATCGCAACTTTTGCCTAATCTATTCAGACCCGTGACTTGACTGAGACGTTGATGTTATTACAAACAAAACAGGCGCCGCGCCGTAAACCATTGGAGCTGGATGGGTGCCCTGCGCTGAGAAGCTCGAGGCGTACCTGCAGCACTTGGAGGTTAAACCACTGTAGACGTGATTGTTAGTAGCGCTCCCATTATAACTATAGGAGGACTCGTACCATTCGCTGGAAAGCTCGACGTGGAGAGTAGCATTTGGTGGTAATGCCATTATAAACGTGATTGTCGATACTTTTCCAAACACTGCAACGGGAGGACTCGTGCCGCTCGCAGGAATTATCGACGTCTAAGGTGTTGAACCAGGTTACAGAAGAGACGTTGAAGCGAATACTGGAGGGCTCTCTCTAATGTCTATAGGAAGATTCGTCTCGCTCGCAGGATAATTCGAAGTATATGGCTCGGAGCGAGTTCTAAAAGAGATTTTGAGGTAATTCCTGGCGGAGTCGCGCCTATAACCCACACTGTATGACTCGTGCCACTAGCTTGCATAATTGACGTCTAAGGCTTTGCGCCTAAGTCTAATGTACATATAGAGGTCAAAGTTGGCAAAGGCTCCCCAATCAGCAGCACTGCGGAGTGTGCTACCGGGTTGTAGAATTGACGTGCAAGGCCTTGCATCTAAGCTTAACGTAGACGTAGAAGTAATACTGCAAGTTTCGTGCCACTAGCTTAGAAAATCGAGGTATAATGTTCAGAGCCTGTGTCTAATATCGACGTGGATGTTGTGGTTGGCAAAAGTTCCCCAATTAGTTTTGGTGCAGGTTCTGTGCCGCTAGCAGCAAAGACAGAAGTAAATGATCAGGCATTCGGCTCTAGATAGAAAGTGGGTGTAATAGATGGTGGAGGCTTTCCAATGACTACTATAGCAGGGGTTGTAACGCTAGTTGCAAGTATCTTTGTATACGGCTAGGACCCTAACGCAAGGGTAGGCGTAGAAGTAAGCGATGGTGAAACAGGATCCCCAATAATAATATTAACTGGTGATGCCCTACTTGTAGGCTTTGTGACAGTGAAGCCTGGAACCCTAAACGGCAAACTGGACGAGCTGATAAGAATGGCCCCGAAATAGCTGGAGGAGGCTGCATACCAGAAGTTGCATTTGATCCATCAAATAACTAAGTGTACTTCCTTCGCTATTGGCTGTTTGGATGACAATTGGAGTTGGTTGCGTGACAGTGATAGCTGGAAAAGTATTCTGGATTATGATTGGCGTTGCAGATGGCGACTCCGACTCAGGAACATAGCCGCCTACACCTGATGCCAAAGCACCATTGCTTAACAGAGAGGGGTTAGTAACAGATGCAACACCACCAGTCGCGGGAGACGTTTTGTAACCTTGGTCATTCGTACCGGATCCATAAAGCAACGGTCCTGATCCTACATAGCGAGAATCGGAACTTGATCCAGCAATCCCATATTCTGAAGGAGACCCTGGACATTATCCCTCGAACCAGAAGATCCGAACCCTGAAAACATTGATGGCGAAGTAGGGGCGAGTGTTGGTGCAGTGGCAACTAGTGGCGAGCTTCCCATGGCTGGATTCGGTGTCGAAACATAATTTTGACTATAAGTTGGAGAGACCTGTGTTGTGGTTGCGACAGACTCGGTGTACGTGACAACTGTTGTTAGATGAACAGGTGCATTACTTACCGTGATGGTTGCATGATTGTTTATAACCAGTGTTGTATTCCTAGGAATGAATTGATTGACGTGGATATGTTGTTCATGGACTATTACCGCTGGCTGAACAACTACCGTGGTACAAGGCGAAAACTCATTCTGGCCGAGTGCTGAGCGAGGTAGAATTGTGGTAATCAACAATGCTAGAAGAGTACTGCCGTGGACCTTGCGTTGCATCATTTCAATTAGGAAGTAACACTTTCTTACCATGCAGTGAGAGATGAAATTCAGTGGGAAATCGCTGACAATATCGAGTAGATATATACCCAGGTATATGAAGTCGTATGACAACAGTAAGAATGGCTGTTGCAAGACTGCATACGCAATCATGGCCGCTATGTTCCTTGCAGAGACTGAGCAGATGAAAACAGTCTTGCCAAATTTCCGGAAAAAGCACGTCTAATCATCCCATACAGAATATTCTCGGGTAGTTTAAGACTCAAGTTTTAATACTAGAGAGGGAGCGTAAAAGATTCCAATAGTGCATAAGAGCTGCTATTGCATTCAGCCATTACTAACCATGAGGCTCACCTATCTAAGATCCATGCAGAAAATCGGGCTTCGATAGGTTCGCTTTTGGAAGGCGCCGTAGTAAGCCCCAAACTCCAAGGCTATCCACCTACCACCCGACATATGGAAGTCACGTGGGCAGACTCTCGGGAGTGGGTGTGTATATAGATAGATCCTAATAATCAATTCCAGTTTGTCCTCCGGCACCGCAGACGCATTGGTCGTGTCGCTAGGCTTTATACCCGTCTGTGTATCAAGTAGCGATATGTGTGAATCGCTATTGCTATGGTCGGATGGAACGTAGGAGCAAGAATGAAAGTGTAAAGGATCTGTTTCTATATAGCACATCCAAAGTCAGTTAAGGCTAGCAATAGCGATATTCCTCAGAGGGGTTGACTTGTTTAGATATTATTTTCAGTAAAATGCACGTATTGTCTCATTAATTATAAACACTTTGGCAGCACCCTGTGCACCATGGACTTAACTGGGTTTGATTTCACTAACAAGTTTTGCAGGGTTAACTCAAATTCACGCGATCTAGGAACACCTCTGTTACAGGTTAGCCCCTGTTATTTAACCTCTAGAAAAACTATTTAGCTAAACACACTAAGAAACTACTGAACGCTAGATATTAGAACAATTGTACAAACTAAGAAGGCTATTAAGAAGGCTAATAAAGGAAGAGGCATGTAAAAGGAATAGAACATTATTATATAAAGAT
>JAJONI010000927.1:0-16634 GCA_022190145.1 Pezicula rhizophila
AACATTTTCTTTGTAGTAGAAAGCTATAGGGCCTGTTGATTAGAGTCGGCCATTTTCGGCATAAGATACAACATTTCTGTCACTTGTATTTCACAACTTCGCTATTGCATATTTTAAGGAATGAAAAGAACGGGAAAACCTACTCTTTTTAAGAAGAAAGTTCCATGATGACAACAGAGTGCGGCAACAACATGGGCCTATGATCGTTATCTAGGTAGAGTCATGCATCTTATGGTACCTGTAACTAGCCCCACATCACTTTTTGGGACATAAATGCCTTGACTTTTGTGGAATTCATTCCGAATAGGACGAGGTGGACATCTCAATCCAGTCACTCCACATACGTCAATGACGGAGATTAGTGAAGTACAAGACTCGGGGTTTTGTGGGAGCTGGTGGGTAATGTTTCCAGACACGTCCTGGCGAGCATGTAAAAGAGTGTCGCTGCCTGGTTGGCCACACACAACAGATAGGATGGTGGCAAGAGTTTTCAATTGAGCAACAAAGTATCTAATCCTGCTGGTACGTCAGTACAGTGGACTGGGAAAGCCATAGAATAAATTTTTAAGATGTGATGTTGCTCATACTGAGGACTGAAGTATGGTATTTTTCTCATCAAACAGCCTGAAGGCCGTATGACTGATTTATGAACACGTTTAATCATTGCAGCAGGGAAGACAATAAAATAGCATGAACTAACCTGTAAAACTTTCGGAATTTCTGTCTAGACAACGCACATCTAAAGAAACGCCATATGAAAGTATCGAACTTAAGAGATATACAGGAATGGAAAACCTTCTGAATTTGATGCGACTTGCATCTCTTTCTGGTTCGTACACCTGCATGAGCCTAGGTACTTGCACATTCAATAAGGCTGGTGAGTTCCAATTGACGCTTGAGTTTTTTCGAGGATTCCTATACACCGTAGACTCGTACATGAAAGGTCGAACATTGGGTATTTAATTAATTGATCTATGTCTGCGATTTAATCATAAAAATCTAAAGATCGTGATCAGTACACAAGAGTAAACAATATCATCGCGAGGGGAAAACAAACCTGGTTTAACGACGCTAAATCCATGCCCGCTAAACGTTTCGCTGCAATATTTCGTGACCGAACTGCATGCCGTCCTTGCATCATGGGTGTTGAGTGACCACTGGACGTAGTCGGTAAAGGTGTGCTTGCGCCAGAGGTGGGTTTGGAGGTTGGGTTTGATGAGTCTTCGCCAGCCGTATCCGCTTTTCGTTTTTCTTTCTTCTCTCTTTTCGCCTTCTTCCTAGCAGCCTTTGCATCATCATCCTCAGCCGGCGAGTCC
Source organism: Pezicula rhizophila (assembly GCA_022190145.1). Lineage (NCBI taxonomy): Eukaryota > Fungi > Ascomycota > Leotiomycetes > Helotiales > Dermateaceae > Pezicula > Pezicula rhizophila. The sequence goes on from JAJONI010000927.1 coordinate 1,317, forward strand.
TGTGATTTCTCCTTCTCCTTTCTTTGTCTCTTATTTTCCTTTTTCTCTTTCTTTCTCTTCTCTATATCTACCAAGTCGTCATCCCCAGTCTCAGCTTCTTGTTCCGCTTGCTTTTTGGACTTCTTTTTGGACTTCCTCGATTCTGCATCAATGGTGACAACCTCTTCAGTGTCTTCCGAGCTATGTCCCGATTTGCGTTTCTTATCCTTCTTATCCTTCTTTGATTTCTTTACTTTAAAAGCAACAACCTCGGCGGTGGGCTCTTCAAGTACTTCTGCCTTCCGCTTTTTCTTCGACTTCTTTGTCTCCTCCACTACAGCCTCAGGAGCATCACTTTCAGAGGCGGAAGCCGAACTATTGTTCGAATCACTGTCTTCGGAAGGTTCAGCAAGCTTACGAACCCTCTCCTCCTCTCCCTCTATCAACTGTTGTATCTTGTCGCCAACTAGGAACCCACCACTGACAAATCTAATCGAACCCCATTTCTGTTCTGTATAAATCGCTCTCTTTAAATCCTCTCTACTTTTTTGTTCCCTCTCAAACTCCTCTTGATCGGTTGCATTGAGTCTCCCTAGCAGATTCTGGAAGACGTCCAGCCCTGTACATTCCCCAACTCCAACTCCGCTTCCAATCTTTGCTCCAAGGCCGAGGTTGTCATCCTTTAAGACTACACGAATATGAGAGGCATTGGCTGCAGTGTGAAATTCGGCATGGGCTGCATTTTGGGCACCGAGAAGTTTACCAGGTTCCCATCCTTGCGATTTCATAATTTTGTGGCCGAAGCCTTCGGTATCTCGAGTCCATTTCGTGTTATTTGGGTCGTGAGAGATTTTCGTCTTCCTGTGTCGGGATTAGCTAAAGGGTAAGTTTCAAATTCAAATACAAGACATACTTCTTGGGCCCAGCGAGTCCCATGTTTGCTGTGGGGAGTATGTAAAGATTCGAAGTTTGAGATTATCGTAAAAAAGCGATTGCGGTCAATCCAAAATTTTGGAAGCCAGGGTTGGATTGAGTATGCGCTAGATTATGGCACTAGTAGATGATTGGCCATCACAAACTCACCTTTTCAGCCTCGTTGACCTTCTCAGCCTTCTTACCATCACAACATAACTTCATTTAGAAGCTTCCATTCCTTTCAAAGGGGTCCAAACTTAACGAGCTTCTTCCTGGAGATATATCACCCCGTCTAATTCACAATATTCCTGATATTTCCAGCCATGGCGTCGCGCAATTCCCGCAAAAGCCTCCCAGTGAGGTTTGAGGAAGAAGAGTCCGAGGACCAGCAAGAAAGCACGCAGGGTTCCGCTGGAGCCCATGACATGATGAAAACCCTTGAATCTGCCCAGGATCTGATGACTGTTGTAAGAAATGAGTTCAACCAGCACGGTAAGATTCTCGCTGATACAGAATGCAGGCCAAGAAGCGCAAGGACCAAAGGCGTAAGGCTCTGGAAGCTGCACATGTGAAGAGTGTCAAGAACTTGGGAGCAAAGATTGATGCCCATTTCGTGAATAGGAACATGAGAATGTATGATTCCTAGAGATGATTTTATCACTAGATTAGCTTTGCTAAACCTTGCTGGTGCTTTTCTCAGTACCAAGTTACAAAAGGCGCAATTCGACCGCCTTACGGAACTCAACAAGAAAAGACATAATATCGAAGGCCTCATTCTTAGCAGCATGCAAACTATTGAGAACCTCTATCTGAATGTTACGAAAGAGATGGTGACAATATTGAGAGGGCGGGAGAGAGAGATTTTGGAGAGTGGTAAAGATTAGATTCGTTCACAACTAGGCAAGTCTGTAGAATCCTACTCGGATATCGTATCTCGCTGACTTGTGAAGGGTAGTACTTGCTCATATGCTACACACTTATAAATTATTTCTGCTAGGAGTTATGATGAAACGACGAAATTGCTTGGAATGATACCCATGGAGCTTACATAGCATTTTTAGGACAATTTAATGCCATTACAGCCATCATTGCTTCGTATCATGACATTTTCTTTCGTAAAGTTGTAACGCCGCCGTTTCTGATCCTACATCCGTCTGCCTATATCCAAGCCAACGCCGTAATGCGCCCCAGTGTTATATCATCACAAAAGATCTGCATCTCGCTTCCACCAACCTGCTATCGAGCCCACCTTGGCAATAGCCTCTCTGATAGCATCGATTATCACCTTGGCAATACCCTGTCTCTTATTGTCGGCTCCACCTCCACTTCCTGCCATCGAGCCTGGTGCCTCGCTTGCCATTGTTGGTAGTACATTGTCGCTCGCGGAAAGGGAGACGAAGAGCGCGAATGGAACAAGCCATACGCAGAGCCCGAAATAAGAAGCAATTTCGGTGAAGGTAGGGAGAGCAACTGTGTCGTACGGACCCCTGGATATGGGGGCAGCTGAGAAGTGTGTGAACCATAAATAGTGGTTAAGGAGGACCAGTACTGAGAGTAACGTCAGAAAGAGCTATGTCAGTTTTTTTCTGCAGAATATGAACTTGCCACAAGATGCAATGAACAACGGGTCAGAGAGCTGCACGACTGGAAACCTCCGCATGTTTCCTAAGTATACCAGATGGGACACAATGCTAACTGCGGATAGCATGAAAGGGAAACCATCGAAGAGGCATAGCAGGACCTGAACCAGTATAACAGAATAAATAAGTCGCGTAAGAAATCGTTTCGCAAAAACTGTGTGTTCTTCGACAAGCTCGGAGAGGTAATAGAGTCCAGAAGCTATAGCATTGGCAGTATGAGTTTCCTTAGCTTTTTATTTCTGAATAGAAAGGGGAAATACCTATGGCGAGGGTTAGAAAAGCAAACCCAACTACCAAGCCTATGTACCCGACGAGTGGGAGAATCCACATAGTTGCAAATTGCCTTGTGGTTATGAATCTTTCATTGTCGTTGGGGGAGAAGTCGAAAGCGTGAGCGTGTTCTCAACCGTCTCTGCTCTAGCCGCCGGTAGAACTTCGGATCTACAAATTCTCTTATCGAAAATTGATCAAAATTCCAACGACATATAATATCACAATCCACAGCCTTTTCCAAACATTCGTGCATCCAAAGCTTGTAAGATAATTATTGTACCTCCAGGCACATACCAATCGCTGCATGAAATAAACTGTAACAATCTGCTACGGCAGAAAATCTTTTACAATCATGTCTCGTCCAGAAGATACTCTGTAAGTATTCCCCACCATCTTGTTTGCGACAACAGCACTGATGAATACAGCCCCCCCGATCTCCATTACAATGACACAGAAGCGCGCAAATATACTACCTCCTCCCGTATCCAGAATATCCAAGCCTCCATGACCAATAGAGCCCTAGAACTTTTAAAACTGGACACTCCCTCCATGATCCTTGACATTGGTTGTGGCTCAGGACTCTCTGGCGAAATCCTCTCCTCTGTTGATCCCTCAGAAGGTGGTCCTCATATATGGGTTGGTATGGATATATCAGCATCCATGCTTGACATTGCGTTACAGAGAGATGTCGAAGGAGACTTGATGCTCGCGGATATTGGGCAAGGAGTACCGTTTCGTGCCGGTACTTTTGATGCAGCAATTAGTATTAGTGCTATTCAGTGGCTGTGTAATGCTGAGAGTAGCGAAGTTAGTTCGACAGGAAGATTGAATAGATTTTTTAATGGGCTGTATGCAAGTCTAAAGAGAGGTGGAAAAGCGGTGTGCCAATTCTATCCTAAGAATGACCAGCAAAGAACAATGATCAGTCAAGCTGCAATTAAGGCTGGTTTTGGTGCTGGTATCATGGAGGACGATGGAGGAACTAAGAATGCCAAGCTTTACCTCTACCTTACCGCTGGTGCATCAGCGGAAGAAGGCAATGGAGGAGACATTACAGCAGTTGTGAACGGACTGGACAATGTAGAAGTCGTGGATGCTAGAAGGAAACACAAAGAGAAGGCCAAAAATCTCAAGAAGGGTAGCAAAGCTTGGATTATGAGCAAGAAAGAGCAGATGGAACGCAAGGGAAAGGTGGTCAAGAGCTCATCGAAGTATACTGGCCGCAAGAGACATATTACGTTCTAGACAAGTGGTAGAATTGCATTCCTTGGCGTTCTGGTAATGGGTTGGGACTTCAAAATATAGGGCTGAGGCGTAATGGAAAGCAAACCCTTTGTTGTGGTTATACCTTGAATTTTCTATCTTCTTCTTGCTATGTCTGTCTGCATTTTAGAGCAGGAAGTGCATGCCTTGGAGGGCGATTAGGAGGTCTATAAAATGCCTCCCATGCCCAACTATCCCATCTCCAAATTTCCCTGGAAAACCTTTATACATGCCCACGACCAGATCACGGAACACATCAGCATCCACCATCAATATCTCGTCGTCAATTCCAGCAATTCTCTGGTTCCCTGCATGCAACCCCTTCACATCCTCCCCGCCACAGCCATGATCATTACTCCAATCATAGCCGGTCCAACAGCTTATAGTGTGTGCCAAGCAGGCCGTTCCACAGTCGTCATGGCATGTTATGCAGCCGCTGGATTCTCTTGGGGAGCTACTGCTCCTGCAACTGTTATTGCGTGCAACACGGCATTTGGTACTTGCCAAGCAGTCAGTATCAGCTGAATACACCGAAATTAGTCTTTGGACTTTGATTAAGTGTCTCGTGATTTTATAAGCAATTATAATGCTCTTAATTAGCCTCCCGTTTAGTGACATCCTATACGGAGTATCTACAAGTAACAAGCCTTCCAACATCACAACAACGAAACTCCACATCCACTAATCATCAATCACCACCGCGTTGCCTTCCTCCCTCCCTCACGTAATCCACCACCTAATAACCTTAGAATCAACCAAAATATCATAGCACTCCACCTTCTTCTGCATCGTATCTGCCTTTAAATCCGCAATCTTTCCAGATGCTACCAATTTATCATAGACAAATGCTTTTTCTTCGTTTGATGGCGGTTTGATTGGTTGTGCAACTTGTACTTGTTGGTGGACTAGGGGTTGGGAGGGTACATTGGGTTGACGGTGGTAGGCTGGGCTGTGGTTTTGTTGTTGTTGTGTTTTGGGTTGGGGTTGGGGTCGGGGCTGTGGGAGTGAGAGTGAGAGTGAGGGCTGGGGTCCACTGTGAGTAAGGTTAGTATTTGGTCATGTTTTTTTGATGTAGTTCTTATATTTTAGGTGGATGTCCACTCAAGATGATAGGTAGGCGGAGTGTTTTTATTTCAATCGCTCACTTGGCTTGATTCCAGCGGACTTAGAGTAGGTTAAGCAAGAAAGCAGAGCCTAGGTACTTACACATAATGTCCAACTTCCGGAATAGGAACATCAATATTACGTTGATGATGAGGAATATTTACGTCATAATCTCTCTTTATATCGTCTACAACCTTTTGGTACTAAAAAGGACAGAAATTCGATTAACTAATCTTGATTCTGCAGATCTTGAAATTGAGAAGCAAGGACTCAGAAATTACGTGCCTCGTTCCTTACTTCCTCCTTGTATCTGTATAGTTCTTTTTGAGCTAAAGTTTTGAATAACTTGGCGGATCCGGGATCGGTTTGGAGAACTTGTGCGATGTCAAGATTTGTGAGAGGCCGTAAGTGGCTGTTGGGATTACTGTGAGAATGATTAGCGGGCAGCTTTTTTTTTTTCAAAAAATGAGAACTGATTTATTCGAAGACAATGCTGAAAATTACTCCAAAGATCTGTGTAACTCATGGGCTCAAAGCTATATTTGGCAATTGCCATTATAATTGTGAGTAGAATAAAATTATTGCGAAACAGATAATAACTCATGGTTCTGAGAAAGGACACAGAGAGGGGAGGGGAAATATACTGACTCTGCCTGTGGGCTAACCAAAACCTTTCGACGTTCAAGTTCCAACTGTGAGAGTGTCTCCGCATGCATCCTCTTCAGTTCTTGGTTTTCTTGTTGCACCGCAGAGAGTTTTTGATAAATTTCTCGCATTTCAAAGCCCCGGGTTCTTTCCATTTCCCTCTGAAGCGTAGCTTGCTTATTGAACTCTTCGATTCGTACCTTTCTCGTAGCTTCTGCTACTACTGCATCGAGCTTCTCTTGAAATTGCTTTTGTACGACTGTATCTCTTAGGAGGTAGTCTTGAACCTGTGCGTCTGTAGGCTTAGGAGCGTTCTGGGAATGGGTGTGATTGGCGATCTGGTGGACAGGCTGCAAGACTGCACTGGATAGTCGATTCTGGTGTTATTGGCTTAAGAAACCCAACCAAACATGCGGAAATGAATACGTACACCGAAATCCATTGAATCTAATCTATAGTCATAGCTCTCAGCTCGCCTAGAGCTACTAGTCATGGCCTGCTGCATCTCGCTATCAGCTGCAACGGTGTATTGGGCTTCAAAGGACAAGGACAAGGCGCCTACCGTATAATGTCAGTTTAAAATGACCCAATGATCTGCGAATGGAGGCTTACCAGGTAGTTGTTGTACAGCCTGTCCACCATCGAGTCCCATGCTATCCATGGCCACACTGTCGGCAAATGAGGTACTTGCCCTCTTTGGATCAATGGCGGAGTTAATGCTCATAGGAGCAATTCTCTTCTGAATCTTGGCCATCTCAAGAAGTTTTCTCTCCTCCATACTTTGCTCACGATGAGATGCTGGCGGAATAAAAGCTGTGGGCTGGATTTCTGGAGTCTGTGTATTCATGGTGTGTTAATGTTGGTGAATAAGTTGAGTCAGATAGTTTTGCGATTACGCGACTCGATAATCAGGTCGGGGATTCACCAACCTTGCTAGATAGAGTGAGCGCTTTGATTTGCCCATCACAATGTCGAATTTAGACGTGTGTGGCGAGTATCACGACGTGAATGTTATGCAGTGAGGTGCCGAAGGAGAAAGTGTTGGAAGTGGAGTAGTGTTGAAGAAGAAAAGTAGATCGAAGTTCTCAAATGCTGGCTAGCGGGACAAAAGTGAGAAAGTCACGTCCATTAACACTATGGGTTCAAAGTAATAATCAATTAGCGTCCGTTTATTCATTGCCACAACCTTACTTATTTCATGATTACATAGCTGGATGAAGAAAACAATGGGCTTACACGCTGATTTATTGACAGTGCTCAGCTGAATTTGTCTGGCATAACTCAGTGTCAACTAACTGATGCATCGCTTAATCATAAAGCCGTTCCTCAATTCTTGAATCTAGCTAAATTCTTTTACTTGATTTGAGTAACTCACGATTGTTCTCCAATGGATACATGAGTTTAAATGATTCGTGAAGCAGTCGACACAGATCTTTTACCTGTCAACACTAGAATTTTGGATAGACTTGATTTGAGTAACTCACTTGGAAGTTGATGAAGGAAAGCACGAAGTCAACGGGAAAGGAGACTTACTAGAATTTCCGCATAGTAAGGCAAATCCATGTCTGCCACCAATGTTAAATCGACTTAACTAATTATGTGACGATTATTGACAATAACTTGTCACTAGCCAATTGATGCCCGTTCACTTGGAAGCTGTTCAAACTTTGGCCCACCTTGAGCTAAAGCGAGCATCGGCACCAATTTCGATAGGTACAGCTTTGGATTTCCTGTGCTTTTTTCAATCTTAGAAACTCCAAAAAAGCAAACCCAGGAAGTAAATGAACTGTTTGATAGCAGCCAGGAAGAAAACTTATTAGTAAGAATAATGGTTTGAGAATTCCAAACTACTCTTATCAGTATTTCCTTGCTCCCGATCATTCTTGCCTACGCACTTTGACAGGCTTATAACATACTTAGTATGGGAATGCGAGCAAGCAGAGGATATCGAAAATTTGACTGAACGAGCTAAAATGCACCTGCCAATGCATGCTAAAGTACAACATGGTCTTGTCTACCGTGACTCTCCTTCCTTGCTTTATACAATTTGTCGTCCGTCTCCTCAGTCTCGATTCTTTGTTTATCCAGCCAATTCCATCTTATCCAAGACTGCGCGGGTAAATTGGTTGGTCGAGCTCTCTCCTCCCATATCACGAGTTCGTACAGATCTAAAACATGAGTTAGTACAGTTTATGGGTCCTAGAAGAAGTAGTGAATGAACTCACCCCTCAGCAATAACATCGTAGACGGCCTTGGAGATGCGGTTGGCGTGCTCATCGAGACCAAGATGTCTCAGGAGCATAGATCCGGACAGAATCATGGCAGTTGGGTTCGCCTGGTCCTTGCCCTTAATATCCAGACCGACGTGACGGCATCCAGGCTCGAATACCGCAACATCACGACCCATGTTGCAACCGGGAACGATTCCTGGTCCACCGACAAGCGCTGCTCCGATATTGGACAAGATACCTCCGTACAAGTTGGGCATGACCAATACATCGAATTGCTGTGGTCTTGAGACACACTGCATAGATGCATTATCAACGATCATATCATTGGTCTCTAGGGTTGGGTATTCCTTTGCCACTGCATTAAAAGTGTTGCGGAAAAGACCGTCTGCGAGCTTCATGATGTTGGCCTTATGGATACAGGTGATCTTCTTGCGGTTGTTCGCCAAGGCAAATGAGAAAGCAAATTTGGCAATGCGTTCTGATTTTGCACGGGTAATAATCTTCAGCGACTCAACGACGCCTGAGACAGATTGGTGCTCGAGGCCAGAGTATTCTCCTTCGGTGTTCTCTCGGATAATGCAGAAGTCGACATTGTTGTGGCGAGTCTGGTAGCCAGGAATATTCTTAATCAGAACAACAGAGGCGTAGATGTCGAGTTCTTGTCGGAGAGCGACGTTGAAAGATTGGTGGCCGGATCGCTCCACTGGTGTGTGTAGGATACCCTTAAGACCAAGCTTATTCCTCTTCAGCGAAGCAATTGACTCCCGGAAAAGATCGTCTGACTGCTTGCTTCCAGACTCGACGCCAGAAACATCGACCTGCTCCCACTCCACAGGCACGTTGTCGGCCTTGAAGATCGTCTTGACAGACTCGGCAACCTCAGCACCAATACCATCTCCAGGAATCAAGGTAACTGTGTATTTGCCGCCATATTTGGTGGGCTTGAAGATGTCTGATTGTACGGTCGCGAATGTTCGGGAAGGAGTTTGAACGGATCGTAGGGCGCTCTAGAAATGTATATTAGTTAGAGTTCTCATAGTCGTTGTACTGAGTTGGCCGTGCAGGAATTCGTCTTTTGCATGGGCGCCGAAGCTTTGATGCAAGGGCGATAGGACCACCGCCGCCATAATATGACTATTTTGTGCCATTGAGTTTGAGGGCTGGAAATAACGTACCTGCGCCGACCTTATGGAGCTTCGCATCAGCATCTTGAATCTGGGTATGTATGGTATTAGGAAATTGTAGGTGAAATGCAAAATATCTTGAATCGCTGAGCGGACGAGAACCGCAATGCGCGGCGGCGTGAAGTGGGTGGTCGGATGAAAATCTAGCCTGCTTTAGGTTAGTCTCAGTGCATACCGGCCCGTACGTCGGCATGTGCTCGCAAACGTCTCTTCATGATCAGATCTAGACCATCAGAGTATATCTTCATTTCTGCATGTTATGCGTGCCTAGGTACGTATTCGACCACATATCTCATGCGCTTCATGGATAAACGTGAGTTCCAATTAGTCTCCAATAAGTATCCCTGTACCGGCTTCAACCACAATATCCGTCCACTTTATTGCATTTAGGAGCAAAGAGTTGAAGAAAATTGCATGTGGTTTTATGTCTCAACTACTCCCATGCCCGGCTTGATGGTACGTATCCAATGCTCTGGTATGTTGTGGTAGAGGCGATCATGTATGTCTGTGCATTATGATTGCTTTTGTATACAGAGTTCCCGCTACTGCAATGCCTGCCTCCTGCAGAACGTCTCCTGCAGCCACTGTAACCGTCAGGAAATCGCTGGATCGCATCAACGTTCACCGCACCCTTAGTTCAGGATGAAACCTGGGAAGGCATTCATGTCTTCAGAGATTTTGAGGCTCTGACATGTAAGCGAGAAGAACCTACAGGCACACCTGATGGAGCACAAGATGGCATGGAAATCCATCCATGTCTTGGACTAGTTATTGCGGTATGGGTTATTATGCATCTCTTAATATCTCACATGCACTATTTTTAGTTACTCGGCCTATATCAATTATTGCACCAAGGATCGAGCACGATCAATCCAACTTATTCGTGGACCTACACGGAGGCTCTACATACAAACATTTTTACTAAGGCTGCTCAGATTCATCATTTCAAGTTCGCTGAATAATTGTGTCTTTGTTCTTCATCTCTAGTGGAGGTGAATGTTTAGCAACCTAGATCGAAGTACATTTTGGCTGTTCTCGCTTAGCGCATTTCCTATTCAGGGGCTCAATGGAGGCATTGGTGCGGATGCCGGGAAGTACGCTCCCATTGGCAAATATATCAATGAAGCCTTTAGTCTTGCTGCATCTTTGTCATAGTGTTGCAAGTTCTCTACATGGTCTTCTTAGAAAAGCTTCCTTCGACCAGATACGTAGCAAGACACTATACTCAAAATGGGTCTCAATAGAATATCGCTAGCTCAATACAGTCCTCAATAGAGTCTTACAAGGGCATCTCCATGTCATAAACTCTACACTTTATAAGCACCCTTTATCATCAAGTGGTAGTAGTTTTAATATCTCTTTGATTCATAAACTTAGTCACACCAATTCCATGTTCTAGCTTATGTCCTCGATCTTTGATGTCTTTTGAGAAGTCTAAGAGTCATCTTGACAATTCCTATTGATGTCAACATCCGGCTTGCTGAGAGCGAAGTGGCGCTGCACATTTTTGTAGGCTTCGTCAAACGCCTCAGCATAATAACATCTGCCCATAGTAGACACCTTGTGATAGTATACTTCAGGAAGTAATAAAGTGTTCTAGACTGTTCGATGCTGTAAGGTCTGGTGGATTTTGAAAGCTAGCCTTTGTGGTGTCGTTGCGTCGATGGCGGTCGAGTCGCTATTGAGGCCCTCAATAGGAAGGGTTCTTTTGATACTATTCTGAATACAGCACACAACTATTGAGAACAACACCGAACCAACATTTTATAAAATGATCTGAGTCTTCTTCCAAGATGTCTTTTCTTCTCCATCGGAAAAACACTCATTCAAGTCCCAACGATCTACGAGTTCAATCTCCATTCCAATTCTTGCAAAAAGCCAAATCAAGAAGAAAAAAAACCCTGAAATGAAGTTCACCCAAGCATTCAGTGTCATCATACTCGCGGCCTCAGTCAGTGCTGCCGCCCTTCCTGAAGCCAAATGTGGTCGTATTGGTCAACCATGCAAGCGAGAAGCAGCTCCTGCACCTGAGCCAAAATGTGGCCGTGTTGGTCAACCATGCAAGCGTGCTGCTGAAGCCGTCGCTGATGCCCTTGCCGACCCCGGATGTGGCCGTATTGGACAGCCATGTAAACGAGATGTTGCTGAGGCAGACCTTGACGACATTGTTGCTCGTCTTGTAACCGAGGACAACGATAGTAAGTTAACCACTCTTTAGTCTATCTTTCTTCTCATGCTTCAAAGAAAAGAAACTAACTTGTTGGGTCGTAGTCTTCGAAAAGGTTAAGCGTGAGGTCATCGCCATTAGCAAGCGTGAGGCAGCTCCAGAGCCAGAGCCTGAGCCCGAACCAGAGGCCGGATGTGGTCGTATTGGCCAACCATGCAAGCGCGAGGCAGAGCCAGAGCCAGAAGCCCATTGTGGTCGTGTAGGCCAACCTTGTTAAACACTGCAATCACCAGCTCACCAGTTCTCTCACACAAACCCACCACAACACATAACGGCATCTGGCATCTGTCATCTGTAAACAATCTCCTACGCTGTTCGGATACGTGTTCTTCATCAAACACTTCAACGAAAAACAATCAAAAAACATCCACAAAGCTTTTCTATTCAACAACTTCTCCTTCCGTGGCTTAATGCCTCCAAGAAACATATTTTGTACATAATGACAGCTTCCTTTGGATAGCAGTCTATTTGAGTTTTCGCCTTTCCATATTTTTTCTCAACGGAGTTTAAGAAGATGGAATTTTGAAAATATTTTGGTTGACATATCGATTCCTGGGTAGAACGGAGTTGATTATTTGATTGGTGGTGTGCTCGTGGAGGTGTATATAGTTTTACCTTAATGCATCTGTGCACTGCCATTTTTAGGTCATGTTAAATCGAGTGTAGAGTGGTAGAACATTTCCTTCCTCGTCCTGGTACTATTGGTAGGTGTGATGTTCCAGAAAGAATCCCTTGGGCTCAGGTCTCTGGTGTGTGCAAGGATATTCGAAATGGCCCTCGTTCTCTGTCGTCGCTTAGCAGTACTACTGGTGAGATTGGTTTATATGGTAGTTTTTGCTCTCCCTTATCTCCTAACTTTGACCTCCCTACTTTCTCCACTTTTATACTGTCTTCCGAATCATCAAGTATTTCTAAGTGTAGAGCATCCAGGGGGCTATATTCTCCTTGCCACTAGACTTAGCATCATATGCTAATAATGTTAGAAAGTGTTTATAGCTAAAGCATGGCCCGTAATATTTGCTCTTAATCTGCTCATTGCGTTCTCGCAGCACAAAGCCTATTCGACCATACGCAATCTTGCCTTCCAACGGCCCATAGATGGCATCGATCCTGACCCAAGTGTTGTGCTGAATATCGAATTCTTCTTTGAGAACTTCTCGATAGTCTCCTGGCATTGCGAAGCCGCCTGTTGCAACGCGATATTTTGTGGTGCTTGGCTCAACCCTACCTGGAGCTTCTTAACCTCTATCAATGCTCCTTTGAGACTTTATAGCTCTGCAATACATTCTTGATACTATGGGTTAGATTCTGCACTGTCTTGTAATGCCTCAATGAACTTTTTGTGAGAAGTTAAAGGTAGGTGTAGCCATATTTGCTATTGTTGATGTTGGTTGCCAATCTTGCAGAGAAGAAAATTTAAAGAGCTAGCATATGCTATCGATTAGCCGCTACGGTGGTTTGAGCAAACTGGTAGCGCGTTCTTGATAGTTTAATCCTTAGGTAGGCAGGGTGGATTTTACATGTAAAAGCGTAAATTGAGCCCAATAAAACCTACGTAGACTAAAGCAACACTGGATTGACTTCGTTAATTAGTAGGGTATAAGCAAAGCACGCTCCAGTTTTCGCCTGATTAATGACTCTATTCTTCGAGCATGAAGTTAAAAGCGACTGCTGAATGCTAAGCGACGGGCATCTTAGTCGTACAGTATTTGCACGAGGCGTATTGTGCCAAACACCTTTCAAATTCTTTAATGTATTTGACCAGTCAACTTCGCTCAATTTCGTCCTATCACTAAAATTCTCTCAATCTGGTTTTGTACAGAACGTCAAATTTGAAATCTACCAATCTATCTCATATTCTTCCGCTCTAGTCAACAGCATCGCATCTTGCAGCAAAGAAGCAAACGTAAAAATTGTCTATTCTACAAACACCTGCTCCCAAAATTCTCAATCATGACTTATCCACCAAAAACTTCGCTAACCCCAAACTCTCATCCTCCAACTCATTCGCCAAAGACGGGCGCGGAAGCTCAAAAGTCTCACGAACCCGACCATACTGAATACCACCAAGCTGAACCAAAGGCCTTAAAACCCCAATATCAATCTCATCCCTCTTCTCATTAATCGCATCCTCTCTAACCCAAAACCGAGTAGCCTCAATAATAGCCAACGAGCCAAACGACTTTCCCGCACTTCCAGCACCATGATAATCCAGGGATTTCATCTCAAGTAATTTCCCTTCAATGGAAAAAACAGCCTCCTTTACACGATCAGGTTTAACTGTTTTCGATGGCGCGGCATTGAGCCCAGATAATCCCCATTCGGATTTTCCGTAGGGAATGTCTAAGGATGTTGCATTCATGGCTTCTACGAAATGATCCGAGACTACGTTGATAACACACCCTCCGGTCTCCTCGAGATTCCTCATGGTATCCTTCGGCCGTTCAGGTCTTGCAGAGAACCCAATAACGAAAGTAGGTGGATCATGATCCACAACTTGAAAATAACTCATCGGTGCTAGATTCTTCGTCTTTCCATCTTTTGAAACCGTGCTGACGAAACTGATGGGTCGTGGAATGCCAGATACTAGGAGTCGATAGTTTGATACCATTGGTCGACCGGTTTCTGCTGGATCAATCTCTATGTGATCCTTCTGAAGACTTGTTGGATCGGATGTTCCTTTGCCGTATTTCCAATTTGGGTCTGGTGTTTTGGAATAGGTGATTGGTAGGGTGGGATCAAAATCGGGTCGTGATGCTTGTACTTTTTTGAAATTTGCATACTTGGGCTTGAGCTCGAAAGGACTTTTCGCTGCTGCCCTTATTCCTGTCGCTTGTGAGAAGTGTCGAGATGAAGTATTCTGTCGCGTTGAAATGTCTTTCGTCTTTGGTAAAATTTTGGTGGGGGAGGCAAGAGTTCTGCGCATCTTAGCGAAGTGGAAGTGCTTTGCAGGATCAAGAATGCATGTGCTTCGACTGCTGTTCAGGAGAGATTGTCTAATGTATTTCAAAGTATAGAGGGAATGAATTCAGCGTGGGCAGAAACAATCTGAATATTGGTAAATTTACAATGGAAACTCCACTGCGCCGGAAAGGTTCTTGGCTCAGCCAGGAAGGAATAACAAACTGCGGGATCAAATGCCGCTCCACCACTTCGCTTGGCTTTCCACTCCCACCACCTTTGCGTGTATATAATGTGTATTTACCTACCTACCCTTTTATATCTTCCCAAACAAAGTACTAGATAGCTAGCATTTAAACCACCCAATCTACTTCTAAACGCCACCCAAAAATGTTTAAACAAATTCTTTCCTCTCCAGTAAGAAGTTATGTGCGTACCTCAGCACAACTCTTCCGGCCACTCGTATCGAGACCAGTATCTCGCACTGCACCCGCAATTCAGATATCGAGAATGAGTTCTACAATCAATACCATCTACACGAATAACAGTTACGCACGTGTGTTTCTCCGCCTCAATACCCAAGAACCCAAGTAATGGGCTCCTTGCTAACAAAATCCACAGCTGTGGGACACTATGTATTCCCACCCATTCTTTCCTACCTATCACTCAAACACTGCCATGAGAGAGCCCTGTATACTAATATATAATTCTTAACAGTCTCAAGCGTTTACTGCAAACGGCCAGGTCTGGGTCGCAGGACAAGTTGCTTTAGATACAGAAGGAAACAAGATTAAAGGATCTGTAAGGGAACAAGCAGATCAAATCTGCAAGAATATGTCGGAAATTCTCAAGGCTGCTGGAACTACAGTGCCCGACCACAATTATCCGTGGTTTTCGCGTAATTTGCGAAACGCGTCGTGTCTTCCCCACTACACTATCACTCCCACCACCCACAA
>JAJONI010000928.1:0-16625 GCA_022190145.1 Pezicula rhizophila
GCTTTAATTAATTATCCATTCTTTACTATGAACTTTTGAAGTGTTAGGTGTGAGTTTTGGTGTAAAATAGGTAAGAGCACAGACTTATGTTAACATACTCTATGTTATATGTCGAGGAAGGTTAGAAAAGGGGATAGGCGTGCTCGCAGTTATGAGGTATTGAGGATGAGGATGATCGTACTTGATGTGCTACTCGTAATACGACGTTGCGATGTGTTGTTGCTGACTCTTCTTTGAGGTGAGAGTCATCGACACCCTGTTTCGTCACTGACTATCCTCAACTGGTATGGCTTCAGACTTTAGTAAGGCTGAACTTAAGGCTTAGTTCACGATGACTACATTAAATACCACTGTGATAGTTATCTGTCCCGTCTATAAACTACGTACGTAATTTTTCTCAAGCGCCCCATATCGCGCAGGTTATGCAACGTTGATCCAGGATTTGTTGCTATAATTCAGTATGCAGGGCTCAGAATAAGTTGTAGTGAATGTAGAAACATTTCGACACTTAGTGTCAAAATGCAGCCGAGACCTCAGCGCACAGTGTGCGGTGGGATCCGATGTAGCACTACCCACATAATGAGTGCGCCAGCGATAGGTATACTGCCTGCAACGGAAGGCACTACTATCCGGCCAATGACTCCTCGCCATATTGTCGTTTGGTTGGTAGTATTAGTATCATACATCCCAGTTATATATGCGAAGAACCGCTACACTACAATATTCTCCTCTCCAGCGCCTATACAGAAGATATTATTGTTAGAGCACCGAAGGTCTGGCAAAATGTCTAGTCCAAGCTCAGGTTCAAGTTCGGACACAACTACAGGAACCATATACTTTTACGGCGGTGCAAAAAAGGATGCGTCGCCATGGAACTTCCTCTCTCAGTGGTACCCAAGTTCTTTCCATGCGGGCGATGAGAATCTCATATACAAAACTGCAGAACAGTAAAGATCCCCTTCCCAAGGCAAGTCTTACCCACGGAATTCTAGCTCACGATGGTATAGATATATGATGCACCAAAAGGCGCTTCTGTTCTCTGATACAGATATAGCAGCCATGGTCCTAGAGGTCGATACACCCAGGGGCCAAAAAGCACTAGGGCGCTGTGTCAAGAACTTTGATGAGAAGATCTGGAATGAGAATCGTTTGCGGATTGTGACAGAGGGCAACTATCACAAATTTGTGCATTGTGTAGAAGGTGATGATCTGAAAAGAAAACTGTTAGCCACGGGGGAGAGGGAACTGGTGGAAGCCTCCCCGAGAGATCGTATTTGGGGTATTGGGTTTGGAGAGGCGTATGCAGAGAAGAATCGCAAGAAATGGGGATTGAACTTGCTGGGCAAAGCGCTGATGGATGCTAGGAAGCGGATTAGGGAAGAGGAAGAGACAAAGTAGAAGGGCAGTGAGAAGGTTGATAGAGTAGTTTTTCAGGAGGCAAAAGAGAATAACTTGATAACTCAATAAGTCAATAGCCAGCTTCTGTCAGCAACCATTAGATTGCAGCTGAGACTTTCTGAGTGACTCCATAAGACCCAAGGACCAATGGATGAGTCAGCGGGTGATGCAAGGGACGGCACAAGTGTTCACTAAAGTTCAAGAGTCATGAGAAGGTGGCTGCATTTCTACAGGCTACTGTTTTGCTCGCTATATAATAGCTGCTGCATAATCGATGACCACAGCCAATCCTCCGTTATCAATACAAATCATGAACGCTGTGATACTCGGAGGTGTCAACCACATTCCTGTCGCATCTAGTAGCAACCGTGAAAAACAACGCATCGACGCAAATACCAGATGTTCCCAACCAGTATCCCGTGAAAAACCAGTCCCTTATGGTATCACCCATTTAGCTGACCGGAAGGTTGTCCATGCTACCCTTGCCATTTGCAATCCACTCAGGCTCAATCAATCTTTCTCGATCCTGGTACAAGTACTTGTAGGCAGTGCGGATAGTGCCATCACTGACACCAGCAACATTGGCGATATCCTTAGGAGTCTTGGGCTTACCAAGCAAGTAAGACGCCATATAGATGCATGCAGCTGCAACTGATAGGGGTGAACGACCGGCGAGATCACCGACGGTGGACATCTTTTCAGCGAGACCTTGCGAGACCTTGACGAATTGTTGATTCTTGAGACCAAGTTGACTGCAGTAGCGAAGACAGAGGGCTTCGGCATTCGTCGAGGTAGTGGAAACATACTTGTCTGTCTGTGCGAGGGATGCTTGAAGGGACTGTCAACATACAAGAATGTAGAAAAGTCAAGTGTAAATAACTTACAACCAGCAGCATTAGCTACAGCCTCTTTTCCTTCACTCGTTGAAGCGAAGAACTTCTCCAAAGCCTTAAAAGTTCGGCCAATATCCTTCTTGGAAACCTTTGTCAGAGCAAAGATCTCTCGGAATGTTCGGGGAACGCCGCACTGGCGACAGGCGATGAAGATGCAACCGGCAATAATAGCTTCTTGTCCCTTGCCCTTGAAAGCCTTTGCATCATCGACGAGTTTGAAGAGATGCTTAGCGGTATCAGAGACGTTCTTGGGGATGTTGACGGCGTCGCAGTGAGCACCAATCTCTTTGTATGCAGCAAGTAGACCCTTGGTAGCCTTGTCGGTGGTGGATTTACCTTGAGCGCGGTGAAGATCGCGGCTTCGAGCATTGCCATCACCAAAAGCAATGGTGGTCTGAAGCTGAGAACCATTCAGAAGTGGGTTTGCGCCATCACCAACACGAGAAGGGTCATCAGTGCCTTGGTCGTCGTTGGAGAAAGTTCGCCACTCAGACCGAGTGTCGACAATGCGATCACCTAAGACAAGGCCACAAGAACCGCACACCATATCACCAGATGAGAATTCCTCGACAAGGTTTGGTGGAAATTCCTTGCAGTCCTTGCACATCATGACTTGGTTTAGGTTTTCCGCCCATTGCTCGCCAGCCCCCTTCTCGGGGGCTATTGAATTGGCCATCATCTTTGGTTTGTACGGCTTTGGAATGTAGATATTGTCGTCTTCCTTGAACACGCACTTCTTCGTCGCTTTAATACGCTTGCGAATCTGTCTTCTCTTCCGTGATATCAGAAGACGAGTATTAATATCCTTGGTCGGTTTCTCGCAAAGTTTGCTGGTGTGAAACTTCTGAAAGAGTAGGGAATGCGTTTTGGCGGTATTTATGGACTTCGGAGAGTTGGAGTCCTCGTCCTGGGTCGACGGCGGGAAGATTCACAGGTGCGCTGGAATCTTCAGGGTCGAACAAATGAGTGGATGCTTGCGTAGATGATGATTAGATTGATGAGTCCCTAGCGGTATTTGACGATATTATTGTGTGTTGAGCGTGGTTTGAATGTCGGTTGAGTTCGCGCTTTCAGTGGCAAGAAATATCAGACTCCAACAACGTCTTCACCTTCACATTCACTACAATAGCAAAAACCTCTATCAATACCTCGTCCAAAGTTCGCTAATCCAAGAACGTAGGCGGTCACACTCCGTATTGCAGATTACGGGTCACTGCATTTATTGTGAATATATTCGAGCGCTGTGCCTCCCAACCGGACGTCTTTCTTTTGTCTTCCTTTGTCTTCTCAGGACGGCCAATAAAGGGGTCTGGGAAAGGTTGCCTCGGTCGATGAAGTCGTCAAACAATCGCTATCGCTGGAAAGATGACCGGCAGCTTTGTATATTCTTGAAAACGAGAGTGGTTGTGACGTTCTTCGTGGTGGCGACGAGCGTTGCAGAGGAGGTGAAGAGAGAAGCGTGGAGAAGGCCGCTGATCATATTATTAGTATGCCTGGACTGACCATGCACTAGCATGCACTAGATGCTTATGTCATCATACCATGACTGCATAAAGCAGCAGGCTTGGCCTGGCTAGAATAACGTATCTTCTGAATAGTAACTGGGCTATTTTCGAGTCACTGAAACGATCTACACATATCACTAAGCATATCATAATTAGACTATTTTAACAAGGAGCGAGGATATACAAAAGGAGGAAGTAAAGATAATTAAGTAGTCTCAATACTCGACAGCATGGTTTCTATGAGAGGTTCTTTGCGCGCCGCTTTCATCGCGTTGGATCTCATCACGTGATTGATACGAAAAGGCTCCAGCTGCAATCGCGTAAGCCTGATGGAACATCCAAGGTAGCTTGAAGCTCTCTATGAACAAGTAACCACCACACTCCAACCATCCTCACCGCTCTCTCACTTCTTTACATTAACACCTTTCCACCCCTAAAGCTTCCAACTACGTTTCGAAATGTCTACATTAGAAGATCTTGATGATCTCGAGCGCGAGCAGAAGGAAGACAAGAAGGATGATGGCGACAAGGACAAGAAGAAGCCCGACCAGAATGGTGATGCGGAGATGAAGGATGCAGAGCCTGAGGAGAAGGAGGAAGATCCCATAGATGAGGAAATATACAGCTTGAGCACGCAAGATATCCTTACTAGGAAACGACTTCTCGAGAACGACTCGCGGATAATGAAGAGTGAGTTCCAGCGTTTATCACATGAGAAGGCGTCAATGGGAGAGAAGATCAAGGACAACTTGGACAAGATTGAAAATAACAGGTACGCTGATAATGATGGTGTGGGGCAGTTGTTTGATGACTTGTGGCTGATATGTTTACAGACAATTACCATATCTCGTTGGAAATGTTGTTGAACTTCTTGACCTTGACCCAACTGCCGAATCTGCTGAAGAAGGTGCCAATATCGATCTTGATGCCACAAGAGTAGGGAAATCCGCGGTTATCAAGACTTCAACTCGACAGACTATATTCCTACCTCTGATTGGTTTAGTTGATCCGGAGCAGCTGAAGCCAGGTGATCTTATTGGCGTAAACAAGGATTCATACCTGGTGTTGGATACACTGCCTGCAGAGTATGACAGCAGAGTCAAGGCTATGGAGGTTGATGAGAAGCCAACGGAGAAGTACACTGATGTTGGGGGTTTGGACAAGCAGATTGAGGAGTTAGTGGAGGCAATTGTCTGGCCTATGAAGGAGGCTGAGCGCTTCAAGAAGATTGGTATCAAAGCTCCTAAAGGTAACATAACTTATTCAAATATCTGGAGCCAAGACTAATATCCCACAGGTGCTCTTATGTACGGTCCTCCTGGTACTGGTAAGACGCTTCTTGCCCGAGCATGTGCTGCACAAACCGACGCGACTTTCTTGAAATTGGCTGGGCCCCAACTCGTGCAGATGTTCATTGGTGATGGCGCCAAGTTGGTCAGAGACTGTTTTGCCTTAGCGAAGGAGAAGGCTCCTGCAATTATCTTCATTGATGAGTTGGATGCCGTTGGTACAAAGCGTTTCGATAGCGAGAAGAGCGGAGATCGAGAAGTGCAGAGAACCATGCTGGAACTACTTAACCAACTTGATGGTTTTGCATCGGACGACCGTATCAAGGTTCTTGCTGCCACAAATCGCGTGGATGTTCTTGATCCTGCTTTACTACGTTCTGGACGTCTGGACAGAAAGATCGAGTTCCCTCTACCAAATGAGGAAGCCCGAGCCCAGATCCTGAAGATCCACAGCAGAAAGATGACTGTTGATGATGCGGTAAACTGGCCGGAATTGGCGAGAAGTACGGACGAGTTTGGTGGTGCTCAACTTAAGGCCGTCTGTGTAGAGGCAGGCATGATTGCACTGCGAATGGGAAAGAACAAGATCAGTCACGAACATTACGTTGACGCCATTGCAGAAGTGCAGGCCAAGAAAAAAGAGGTATGGTTCCTATATCCACGTTACAATCGAGGACGATTTCTAACCATTTTCAACAGACCGTCAACTTCTACGCATAATTCGACTGTTGTTAGGTTGTGGAGGAGTTTGGCATGGCTTATGGCTTGCATGGTGCGCCTTGTAATTATAGACATATCAGGGCTGTCATCACCCTTTATGAATGACATTGATCTGCTACATATCCTTGAATCATGTGAGATTTCAGTGACCATCCTCGTACCAATTTGAGGTCTAGGCCGCGGATCCAACTTGGTCGGCACGCTCAATGCTACTCTGCAGGTGTCTGCACTGCTCAAGAGACAGAGCAAGGTATATTTACAATAGTAGCGTGGAAGGCAATCACGAACTTGCCCGCTTCATGGCAATGTGGTCGCTTCTAGGCATAACCACGGTCTAGCTACAAGTACTCTTTACATAGTTCCTCCCGGCCTCCATTAGTCGACTTCCTCTTCAACCTGCTCAAACACCTCTTTATTGTCATCCACTCTCAAATCGGCGATATCGTCTTCAACAGCTCCCTTATCCTTCCCTTTGGAAGCAGACTTCGCACCCTTCTTTTTTTTGCGGGTTCCTCCCTCGCCGCCAAGAGGAGCTTCTCTAATCCACCTGACAATGGCTTGAGCTCTATCCGTGCTAATAGGATATTCTTTCCCATCTTCTTGGGCCCAGCGCTTTGGCATCTCACGACCTTCAGCCTTCCTTGCTTCTTCTTCCTGTCTACGCTGTCTTGCAGCAACGGCTGCGTGAAAGCTAGCCTCATCGTGAACACGATCATCCTCCAATGCTTCCATGATGGCTTGCTGCTTGAGGCGCTCCTTTTTTTCTGCTAGACTCTCTTTCTGTTGATTTTGAGCCATTTGTCCAGGGAGGGGTGCTGGGGCACAGAGAGATTCCCATGATTGCTGAAGTTGAATCCAGTTATCCGCACGGCGGATAACCTCGATCCAGTCAGCACGACTAGGCGAGCGAGCTGCTTGGAATATAGGGTACCCATCGCATACTCTTGCAAGCCTAGCAACCATGTGAGCATGACGCTGAAGTTCTTTTGGCGATGTTTGCACTAGGCAATGGCAAAGCAAGAGAGAATGCAGAGCATCTGTAAGAAGAGGGTGATAAGTGAGGGCTTCATGACAATCCGTTTGAGCTAGTATTGCTTTAGCAGCTTCAGATTGTGACTTTTGCAACTGCTGCTTAGTTGCGAGGGCTTGACTAGTTTCTGGATAGGGTGGAAGATCTGCTGGTGGCGTAGCTGAGAATAGTGCTGATATTTGATGCACAACCGGTGGAGGAAGACTGGGGAGGTCTACATTTCCATTACGGGAACTACCTGGCTGTGGGCGATTGCGGCTTGTGAGACCGTTCTTATGAGGAACGAGAGCATCAGAGAGCTGCCCATTACTCAACGAAGCATTGCTTTCAAGGTCCAGGCTCTTACTTTGAGCTGCTGACCGAGGGATCTTGAATCCATTCGCTGCCTGATTTACTTTTTTTACAAATTCATCAGTAATCTCATCTGAAAGACCAGGAGTATAATCGAAATGTGACAGATAAGAAATATAGTCTCTCAGAGCTCTTTTGGCATTGGTCTTGACGATTTTACGGGCTTCGAGGCGCTTTTTATGTGCTTCCTTCTCAGCTTGGGTCATCTCAACTGGCTCTGCGGGTGGGACTTCTCCATTTACATGCTTGCCGTTCGTCGCTTTGACGCCATTGGGAGATTTCTTCGTTAGTGGAGGCAATGCTTCATTGACGTATTGGCAAGCAATTGTCAAGTATACACCAGCACGATGGAATAGTAGCTGAGGCTCAAGACTGCTTGGATGGTCTTCCTCGTCCAACTTGATCTCTTCCCTCCATCGGTTATTGCGCTGCGCTTCAGCGGCAGCCTCGCTTGCTAGTTGCAACTGTTGACGTCCAGCTCTATGTTGACCTTGATAGTATCTGCAAACTTGTAGCGCTTGGGTGAGATCTTGCGCCGAGCCAACATAATCGTCCTTGAATATTTTAGTGACAGCGCGAGTTCGCAAGATCTCCGCTTCACTCGGTCTATCTGCAATTATTTCATCGAGCGGCTGGAGACTGGTGCATTCTGCAAGCTGGCGTGAAGGGATCTTTTCATGAAAGAAGTGTACGTATTTTGCATCTGAGTCGAGGGGGCTTCGTTGTAAGACAAGTTGGGCCACATCCTCTAGTGTAGAAGCAGACTGCATCGTCGCAACACTACATGCGATTTCATCCAAATGATATGCTCTAGACAATTTCTGCGTAGCCTGCTCTCTCATTCGATGTTTCCGTTCCCGAGACAATTTCGCATTCCCACCACCACCCCCCAACCCGAGTCCCAATTCCCGACCACCATTGCCCATCAGCCCATTGCCAGCATTAAGTGAGTTTTGTAGTGAGGATGAGGTCACGCCGCTCGCGGCGCGTACGGCAAGGTTCGTAGCATCATCGACCAGCTTCCGAATCTTTAAAAGGTCGAAAAAGACCGCGGGATCAATGGGTCTCGGACGGGGGAGGTTATAGTTGTTGTTGGCGAGGCTCTCGAGGACCTCTGGGGGCAATTGAAGCCATGGGCCGTGGAAGGAAGATATGTAACGCCAATGTCTAGACAGGATTTAGTTTTGAGAACCCAAGTATTAGCATGCACCGCAATGCCCATCGCGACTCAAGATTGATTTTTTGCATTGCAGTGCGGCTGCGCCGAGTAGTCTTCTTATACGCAAACATATAGAAGTCGAAAAAAGGCGTGCCTGAGTGAATATGTGACAATAAACTTACTTATTGCGACAAATAATGAGGGCAGAAGTCGACGGCGAAGTTTTGGCCTGCCGCCCCGATGACGAGGAAGGCTGGACACCCGGCGACGGTGGGGGTGGAATTGCACTTTCCCTTTCGTAAACGGCATCACCAGAGTGGTCCTCACTCGGAGGACTCTTATTGCCCTTCTTCTTCGCCATCCTGAGAGAGAAATAATAACGCTAGGTGTCGGTTAGGCAATCAGAGGTATGGTGAGGTTATCTGCCAACATCCAAAATTAAGTATTAGGGTGTCGCGAGCCACCAAACTCGGTTAAGGTTCATTTTTATCAACACTAGAACAGAAGACAGAGATCTAAATCGAAGAAGGCACAGTAGACACGGAGGTAGAAGGACTAAGAAGGACTAAGATCAGAAAATCTCCACAATGCGAGGCAAAGTTCAAGGGCCAGTCACTTGTGTACTTTCGTACAGAGTTTCAAGCTTCTGAACAGATGGCTTTGAGTACATTGGTTGCGAACCTCTCTATGCTCGCCAACTGAACATCCCAACCACGAACGCTATGTATGATGGATATACCAAATGAGAACACCTAATGCTTACGCTCAAATCATCATGCAATCTCTAATGCTTCCACCTTTCCGTTTGCGGGCCCAATGGATTCATTTAAGAAATCCAAGTGTAAAGTATCCTGTTGCCCTCAACTTCCTCAAGAGCTAAGAGCAAGACATGCGTCCACAGCAAGACCAACCCTTCTATTAGTTAGTGAGGTTAGATGTGAGAGATCGCTTGCAAACGTACCTGCCGCCTTTCTGAGTCACCACATCACTAATAATATCCCGATCTAAGTCTGGAAACATGCCAGCTAGAGTCTCAACAACATTTGCATGCTCTGCTCGTTGTAAACGATGTGCTTCCGCCGCCTCCGCGCTTGCCTGTCTCGCCGCTGCGTCTTCTGCGGTCATCCTGTCTCTAGCCTGGCTGCTATCCATACGGTGAGAGCTGCGTGGCCTATCAGTGCTCATACGTGGGGATGATGTCATTCGGGGTGTATTTCCAGGTAATGGAGTTCTAGCTGGTCCACTTTGAGATGACGAACCCTCTTCCGAGAACATGCGTCCAATTGAAGTCAGGGGCTTTTGAATGGTCCGAAGTAATCCACTCATTGCAGCCTTCTCATCTAGCCCATCACCACTTTCTTCATTTGAGGATGTTGACTTCTGGGAAACCGATGACTCTCCTTCCATGGAATGTCGAGGTGTCACTTCGGGTCGACTCAAGGCAGACTTTTCAGACAGCATTGGCATTGTTGGAGAAGAAGCTTGAGCAACTTGAGCCTGGTGCTTCTCGGCAATAGCTGAAACAGCAGCTTCGACATTACGTTCAAACTCCTCATCAGATATGGTAAGGGTTGTTCGATCAAGATTCTCAATGAATTGCACAGCGCCCATCTTTTCACATGTTAATTCAACATCTCAAAATGCTCGTCAGGACATGTTATAGCTTACCAAAGAAGAGAGATAATAACCAGCTTCTCCACCAAGCTTATCTTGATTCCTGAACCTTAGGATGTATTGCACGTTTGAGACAAGATGCTCAGGATTTGCTTGTAGAACAACGTAGATTAATAAAGGCATAAATGAGTCGGCGGAAGAATCAGACTTGGAGTGTTTGAGGAGGCCTGTACTATATTAACTATTGCTTTCTGCTAAAAGTACCGGTAATATCTTACCAAATATGACTTTGCAACAATTCAGAACGCAAATGATTTTATCGCGTGGGGCCCTATACGTTTTGATCTTAAGTAATTCTGAGATGAACGTCAGTCTGCCCCGAGGCACGGTAGTGCTGATCAGAAATACCTTGTTGAGCTAATATTAAGAATCTTTTACCGCTGTCACCTACAGCAGGAATATCCAGATGCTCCTCCTTGATCCAGCCGTAAATACTGACTTTCTGTGCCAAGACTTCGTCACGTTCAATATCTTCTTGATGCTGTCCTTTTCTTCCAGGCCCCATCGGGCGTTCAGCACCTCTACGCTTTGGTTTTGATCCAGGGATGGGTTGGGGTGGCGGTATCGCTGGCGAAAACGTTTGTGTGTATAATCTATTCATGACTAACTTCTCCATCCCTTCGCGTGCGTTGTCGAACTCTGCATCAGAAACTTCACGCCATACTTCACATTGACCCATTTTATTAGTTATGAAAGCTAGGAAATCCCCAATTATTTTGACCTGCTCGTGGACCATCCACTGTTTTTTCCCAAATTCTTGTAGGAAAGACCGGAGGAATTTGGCTACTGGATCAGCTGTCCTGTGTCTCAATTGTTCTAAGAATCGATGGAAATCAAAAGGAAGGTCTGGTTCAGGCTCTGGTTCAGGAGGAGGGGGTCTATGTAGCGATGGCGTATTTGGAGTGTCCAGACTGGAGAATGGGTCCTCATTCCTTCTCGGACTGAAGCTGTGTATGGATCCTGGTTTTGGTGGAACTGTCGGACCAATATCAGTTGGGTCCCGTGCTTGAAGATTTTGAGAGCCTTTAGGTGTGCTTTGCAAATCCTGTGAGTTCTGCATAGTACTTGGAGCACCTATATTTAACGGCTCTAGGCTAGATTTGCGAGGCGGATGTTGCATAGGAGTACCCAGAAGGGGGCCAGCAACTTCCAATCGTGGTGACATGACTTCTTCGTGCCCCGGACCATGGCCTTCCTCACTAAACTGGTCCATAATACTCTGAATTTCCGACCTTGAATTAACTTCTCTCTCATCCTCACTCGTGGTATGTTTTTCATCAAAACCAGCATCAGACCTCGTCGGTGACCGTTCTATAACTTCCCCTGCATGAGAATAACGTGGTGTTGAGGTAGCGGTCGAGGCTGATCGAGAGGGAGGCTGCGATCCTGTTGGTGTCTTGGGCGTAGGGTCCAAATATGTATGGTCACCCGGAGACAGTAACTTCAGCGGTTCTCTGAAGGTTGAAATTGGTGCTGGTTTTAATGTTGCTGTAGATGATTCCATCGGATCAGCTGCAGATGTTTCTGTATACGCCTCATCTTGGAAATCCACCTCCTCCCGTGTGGTACTCGGCTCTTTGACATCGCCCCCCGGGCGGTGCACGTCATTTATCGTAGACTGTACTTCCATCCTGTCTGCTTCATTATACCGCTGTGGAGAACCAAGGCTCCGGTCTTTCTTATCGCCCTTTAAGATCGTTGCGCCTGCTGTGCCTTGCTGACCGCTCACAACACTGGTTTCAACATCTTTTACTGTTTGGCTGGACAACTCACCCCCCGCGACCTCATCTGGACGGTTAATGGCTTCGATCGGTTGTCTAGGAGGAGACATACAATTACCAGCGCCTGCGTTCGGCGGAAGGATGTCTTGATGTTGGCGGGGTATTTTTGGGTTTGACGAGTTCGAAACCGTTGTCTGAATGGCGGGCAGAGGACTGGGAGGCTGAAAGTGGAGTTGGAGCGTCAGACATCGAGTGACTTCCTTCTAAAGAGTCATGCCTGGAGTATAGTAATGCAGGTCGCAAGAGTTCAGCAGTTTGTGTGAGTTAAGTAGGTACTGTAGCTAAAGTTGTTTAGCTGTGCAAGAGCTACTGTACTGTACCTACTACTACCACTACTGTAGGGTGGCACCGGCCCGCAGTCCAAAGTGATTGTGGAAGCGAGTTCCAGATTCCTAAGAAATCTAATCCACCAGATCTTGCACAACTCAACGCGCTCCCAACACGTTCTTTCCCAACCTACCTTCGAGCCACGTTAAACTTCGCAGTCAACTCGAATGAGGAAGATGGTCTCAAGACACCGTTGATAAATCATACGAACACACTTGAGATGTGCGGCATACATGTGTCGATTTCCACTAGAGGTCGACAATCCCCGAGCCAATGTTGTAGAGACCTGCTCTGCAATAGAGGTCCCGACCACCTAGGGGAGACACACGATCAGGTAGATGCACAAGACGGTACCAAAGTCTCACTGTCATTCACTTCAACTGTCTTGGCTTTACGAGGTGGCCACATTACGCCTCAGCCATTCAAAGACCCAAAGAGTTGCTCGGTCTTGTGCTGGAATGGTGAAGCCTGGAAAATTGGTCAGGAACCTGTTGTAGGTAATGATGGCGAGGCTATCTTCAATTTACTCTTGAGAGCAAGCACGTCTCACGGAGAGGCAGAAGCCACCTCAGCAGTGCTCGAGGTCCTCAAAAGCATATCAGGCCCATTTGCTTTCGTTTATTATGACAAGCCTCATGACCAAATCTTTTTCGGTAGAGACCGTCTTGGACGACGTTCTCTGATGTACTGCCATGAAGCCTGCACCGGTTCTATCGAGTTTGCAAGCACTTCTGATCCCTCACGAGGCAGCTGGAAGGAGGTAGAAGCTGATTCAATTTATATACTTTCCCATACTGGCAGTGCTAGCAGTGGTAGTATTTTGGCAGCGCCATATTCCGACGACGACATTATAAATGTATCAGTGTTTCCTGTGCGCAGGCAGCCTTGGACCAAAACCGATCCGGACCCTTGCGTGAGTACATTTCCCTTCTATTAAGCGCGATCATGTATGGCTGATTGCCAGTGCTAGATGCCATCTACTGGAATATTTAACCGGACTGTACCATCACAGGACCATTCGTTAAATATACAGTCGAAGTCAGTAAGCAGTCTCAGATACGAGCTAGCCGAGTCACTGAAGCTTAGGGTGCAAAACGTCCTAGTCCCTCCAGGCTCAGAAAACTCTGACAGGGTCAGGGTTGCTATTCTCTTCTCAGGCGGACTGGATTGTACAGTGTTGGCTCGCATGGCTCACGAACTCATTCCCCTGGAACAAGATATCGACCTGCTTAATGTTGCATTCGAGAATCCCAGAGTGATTCGAGCAGCACAGAATGGCCCAAGGCAAAAGAAGCAAGGCCTTAGAAAGTCCGGACCTCAGGATTCACCAGATCTAGTGATTACCAGCCAAGGTGAAATAGCCCAAGCCACGTCAGAATGCTCACCTTTTGAGTTGTGTCCTGACAGAGAGACTGGGAGAAAGTCATTCCGGGAGTTGCAACATGTATGCCCTGGGAGGACTTGGAGATTCGTTGCCGTAAGTTTCACAGCAACGGTCTAACTACACCGCGTAATTGACATATTGTGTAGATCAATATCCCCTATACGGAAACCATGTCCCA
This sequence comes from Pezicula rhizophila, assembly GCA_022190145.1. NCBI lineage: Eukaryota > Fungi > Ascomycota > Leotiomycetes > Helotiales > Dermateaceae > Pezicula > Pezicula rhizophila. The sequence goes on from JAJONI010000928.1 coordinate 13,690, forward strand.
CAAACAAAAGGTGACAGATCTCATTCATCCGCACAATACGGAAATGGACCTATCAATAGCCTATGCATTGTACTTTGCCGCTCGTGGAAGCGGCATTGCCAGTTCCAATCATGATACAAGTCCTGTAGCTTATACCACACCAGCTCGCGTGCTCCTCTCAGGACTGGGTGCTGACGAACTTTTTGGCGGCTATACTCGTCATGCAACAGCGTTTAGCAGGAAAGGGTTCCCGGGTCTTCTAGAGGAGCTTGAGCTCGATGTTAATAGACTAGGAAAGCGGAATTTGGGCCGTGATGATCGCATTATCTCGCACTGGGGACGAGAAGCTCGTTTTCCCTTTCTTGACGAATCTCTTGTCAAGTGGGCTGTAGAGCTCCCGATATCGGAAAAGTGTGGCTTTGCAGTGTCCGCTTCAGAAATGACAGAGTTTCCCCAGATAGAGCCTGGAAAGAAAGTTCTTCGACTGTTGGCGTATGAGTTAGGGATGCACTCGGTTGCACAAGAAAAGAAACGAGCAGTGAGTGGACCCGTCAGCAATGTAGGCCTCTTTTTAATTGCAAGACAGATCCAATTTGGAGCGCGAACTGCAAAGATGGAAATTGGAAGCACAAAGGGAACTACGCTTATATCCTAATCAGGTATGTTGCTATGATGACTTTGGCTGTGATGATAACCAGATACTACTGAGTTGAGCCTGTGTGCCATCGGGAGCTCATCTTCTTTGCTTGTCGTGTGTTTCTGCAAAAGCAGTAACCTGAGGAGTTTGAAGATGCCGTTGGGTCTCCATGCAGACAACCGTGAAGTGGTAAAGGCAAGTCTGAGCCAACTATGATCAAATTCTTGCTGAGTCTCCACGATGCTATGCTTCTCAGCAGAGGGCTTGTATGTCCAAAGAATACACTGCATAGCACAGCGGATCCTTCCCAAGCGCATGCCGTCGCTCATCAATTAAGGCTCTATGTCATGTCAAGCTCAATTTTCTATTGAATCCTGAACCGAAGCCAAAACAGTTCCACATTATTCTTATTCTCGGGTCTCTAGTTTTTCTACTTCTCACGTGGCAAGTTTGCCAGTGGAATTTGTACTTGGCGACGGATTAATTTGTGTCCATGAACCACGACCATTCCTCTTGTGGAAGTTGACAAGCTGTTGGAAAGTATGTATATTTTGACATTTTGGATGAGCCGCCCTTTTATCTTCCTGCATTATTCCAATTGGTGCGCAAAGATGGAGTTCCCCATACGATCTCTTTGCTTGGCCTGGTCTCTGCGGGGTGGCCTGCTCTTTTTCGGCCCAGCACCGGACGTGGCGGGGTGGCCTGTACATTTGGAGAAATGTTAATGGTCACAACAATTTTCATGGCACTGTACCCACCAAAGCCATAGCCGTTCGAACGTCTTCTCATTATAAAGTATTCAAGGCCTTCTCGCCTTGGAGGTAGGTCTATCTTCACTTTTTTGTCTCCTCCCCTTGTTCTGCCCTGTAGAATTGAGACCATGAGGTTCTGGCACTTGTTCAGTCTGACGCTCCCATTGGTGGCAGCGATGCCATCGCAACCCGTCAGGTACATAGATCCCTCTGCTTCTCCCCAATCTCGCCGAACCTCACTAATCGCTACAAGTGACCAATCTACCCCAGCATTTTTCAAAGGCCACGACTTGAGTTCTTTGCTCATGTTAGAGGAAGGCGGATCTCTATACCAAGACACTGAACGCAACAATGAAACAAGGCCCGCTGAGGACATTCTTGGGGATGGTGGTATGAACACTGTTCGATTGCGTATCTGGGTAAATCCCGTTGGTGGGACCTATGGCTTAAATTACAATCTTGAACTTGCCAAACGCTTCCAGAATAAAGGCTACAAGATTTATCTTGACTTTCACTTCTCAGACTCTTGGGCGGATCCCAACAAGCAACCACCTCCGGCAGCTGTAAGAAACATATTTCTTCGGTTTAAGCCCTTGAAATACTGTCTCAAGACTCTTACTCTTGCTCTTTGAGAAAAACATGGTACTAATTTGTTGAAGTGGCCGGCCACTCTGGGACCCCTAAGCTCTACCCTTCGAAGCTATGTGAAAGACACACTTGTATCATTCCAGCAAGCTGGCATCGACCTAACGCTAGTCGCCCTTGGCAATGAAATTCGTCACGGTATGCTTTGGCCAGTTGGATACGCCGACGTAGACGTAGAGCCGTGGAGCGCAACCGTTACCAATTTTTCAAATCTCGCTACCCTATACAAAGCGTGAGCGTGTTTTCATGTGATAAGAAAGCTTCCATTCTAATAATCTGTAGTGCCAGGGCCGGAGTCGATGACGCAGTTCGCGCTGGAGTTACGAAGCCACAAGTATTGATCCACATCGACGATGGATGGAACCTTACGTTGCAGCAAAGATGGTTCGGCGCCATGGTGGCGAATGGAGTGAAAACCAGCGACTGGGATGTATTCGGATTCAGTTTCTATCCATTCTACGGGACAGCAGCCACTTTCGACAATCTCAGAACAACTTTGAATTGGCTTGCATATGCATACCGAAAGCCTATACAAGTCGTAGAAACTGATTACCCCGCTATTTGCAATGGAGAATACAACCCAATTCCAGAGTCCTCGGAGCCAGAGATTTCATATAGCGTAGCGGGGCAAATTGAGTGGACACACGATGTAATTAGTATTGTTCAGCAAGTTCCGTTTGGCTTGGGTCAGGGAGTACATTACTGGGAGCCAGCGTGTAAGTACATCAGCATTCCAATCATCAACTCGTTCTAGTAGAACTATCATTAATTACGAATTTCTTAGGGTTAAATAACACGTCTCTCGGATCCGATTGTAATGATGCTATCCTCTTCGATGCAGACTACTCTAATTATCCTAAAACTATTGGTTATTCAAGAACTTCGGTCAACTTCTTCAATGTAAAGACTTAATATTCTAGTAC